>CAUYQU010014877.1:0-129543 GCA_963574635.1 Cheracebus regulus
TTGCCTAGGTTTTCTTCTAGAGTTTTTATAGTGTTAGGTCTTTTGTTTAAGTCTTTAATCCATCTGGAGTTAATTTTAGTGTAAGGTTTCAGGAAGGGGTCCCGTTTCTGCTTTCTGCATGTGGCTAGACAGTTTTCCCAACACCTTTTATTAAACAGGGAATCCTTTCTCCATTGCTTGTTTTTGTCAGGTTTGTCAAAGATCAGATGGTTGTAGATGCGTGGCATTACTTTAAGGCCTCTATTCTGTTCCATTAGTCTATATGTCTGTTTTGGTACCAGTACCATGCTGTTTTGATTCCTGTAGCCTTTTAGTATAGCTTGAAGTCAGGTAGTATGATACTTCCAGATTTGTTCTTTTTACTTAGGATTGTCTTGACTATGTGGGCTCTTTTTTGGTTTCGTATAAAGTTTAAGGTGGTTTTTCCAGTTCTGTGAAGAAGGTCATTGGTAGCTTAATGGGGATAGCATTGAATCTATAAAATACTTTGGGTAATATGGCCATTTTCACGATTGATTCTTCCTAACCATGAGCATGAAGTGTTTTTCCATCTGTTTGTGTCCTCTCATTGCCTTGAGCAGTGGTGTTTGTAGTTCTCCTTGAAAAGGTCCTTCACGTCCTTTGTTAATTGTATTCCTAGGTATTTTATTCTCTTTGTAGCAATTTGGAATGGGAGTTTGCTCTTGATTTGGCTCTCTGTTTGTTTGTTATTGGTGTATAGGAATGCTTGTGATTTTGGCACATTGATTTTGTATCCTGGGACTTCACTGAATGCGCTCATCATCTTAAGGAGTTTTTGGGCTGAGACGATGGGGTCTTCTAAATATACAATCATGTTGTCTGCAAATAGAGACAGTTTGACTTCCTCTTTTCCTTAATGAATACTCTTTATTTCTTTTTCTTGCCTGATTGCTCTGACTATAATTTCCACTACTATGTTGAATAGGTATGGTGAGAGAGGGCACCCTTGTCTGATGCCAATGTTCAAAGGGAATGCTTCCAGTTTTTGCCCATTCAGTATGATATTGGCTTTGAGTTTGTCATAAATAGCTTTTATTATTTTGATATATGTTTCATCAATACCTAGTTTATTGAGAATTTTTAGCTTAAATGGCTGTTGAAGTTTGTCCAAGGCCTTCTCTTCGTCTATTGAGATAATCATGTGGTTTTTGTCTTTGGTTCTGTTTATGTGATGGATTATATTTATAGATTTGTGTATAGTGAACCAGCCTTGGATCCCTGGGATGAAGCCTACTTGATCATGTTGGATAAGCTTTTACATGTGCTGTTGCATTCGGTTTGCCAGTATTTTACTGAAGATTTTTGCATTGATATTCATAATGTATATTGGCCTGAAATTTTCTATTTAAATTGTGTCTCTGCCAGGTTTTGGTTTCAGTATGATGTTGGTCTCATAAAATGAGTTAGGGAGGATACCCTCTTTTTGTATTGTTTAGAATAGTTCCAGAAGGAATGATACCAGCTCCTCCTCATACATCTGGTACAATTCAGCTCTGAACCCACCTGGACCTGGACTTTTTTTGGTTGGTAGGCTATTAATTGCTGCCTAAACTTCAGACCTTGTTATTGGTCTATTCAGTGCTTCAACTTCTTTCTGGTTTAGTCTTGGGAGGGTGTAACTATCAAGGAATTTATCCATTTCTTTTAGATTTACTGGTTTATATGCATAGATTTGTTTGTAATAATCTCTGATGGTAGTTTGTATTTCTGTGAAATTGGTGGTGATATCCCCTTTATCATTTCTTATTGCATCTATTCAATTCTTTTCCCTTTTATTTTTTATTTGTTTGGCTAGCAGCCTATTTATTTTGTTGATCTTTTCAAAAAACCATCTCCTGGATTGATTTTTTTTTTTTGGAGGATTTTTCATGTCTCTATCTCCTTCAGTCCTGATCTGATCTTAGGTATTTCTTGTCTTCTGCTAGCTTTTGAATTTGTTTGATCTTACTCCTCTAGTTCTTTTAATTATGATAATAGAGTGTTGATTTTAGATCTTTCCTCACTTCTCATGTGGGCATTTGGTGCTATAAATTTCCCTCTAGACACTGCTTTAAATGGATCAGAGATTCTGGTACATTGTGTCTTTATTCTCATTGGTTTCAAAGACATCTTTATTTCTGCCTTCATTTCATTATTTATCCAGTAGTCATTCAGGAGCAGGTTGTTCCATTTTCATGTAGTTGTGTGGTTTTGAGTGAGTTTCTTAATCCCTAGTTCTAATTTGATTCCATTGTGGTCTGATAGACTATTTGTTATGATTTCTGTTCTTTTGCATTTGCTGAGGAGTGATTTAATTCCAATTATGTGGTCAATTTTAGAGTAAGTGCAATGTGGTGCTGAGAAGAATATATATTCTGTGGATTTGGGGTGGAGATTTCTGTAGATGTCTATTAGGTCTGCTTGATCCAGATCTGAGTTTAACTCCTGGATATCTTTGTTAATTTTCTGTCTCATTGATCTGTCTAATATTGGCAGTGGAGTGTTAAAGTCTCCCACTATCATTGTGTAGGAGTCTGGGTCTCTTTGTAGATAGTTAAGAACTTGCTTTATATATCTGGGTGCTCCTGTATTGGGTGCATGTATATTTAGTATAGTTAGTTCTTCTTGTTGCATTGGTCCCTTTACCATTATGTAATGCCCTTCTTTGTCTCTTTTGATCTTTGTTGGTTTAAAGTCCGTTTCATCAGAGACTAGGATTGCAATCCCTGCTTTTTTTTTTTTTTTTTTTGGTTCTTCATTTGCTTGGTAAATCTTCCTCCATCCCTTTATGTTGAATCTATGTGTGCCTCTGTATGTGGGATGGGTCTCCAGAATACAGCACACCAATGGGTAATTTGGTTTTCAATATCAGCATTATCACTACAGTTATGAGCTCAGGCAAGTTCTTAAAATTCACTTTACCTTTATTTCCTCACCTGCAAAAAGGAAATAGTAGTACATGCATCAAAATCTCATTAAAATTAAATGAAAATAAAATACATAAAAGCCTTTATCATATTCTCTGTTCATGATAAATATCATATAAATGCTAGCAATTTATTTAAAGAACAAGATATTACTGATATGCTCTTCTAGTGCATTGCAGTGTTTGTAAAGGCAACATTGATCTCCCCATGTGTTCCACAAGCAATGTATTTGTCTTCACAGAAATAATTAGAGCTAACATTTTATATATGTGTACCATATACACATTACTGTGCTAAGTGTTTTATGTGCATTCAGTCACTAAGTTATCGCAGGCTTTATGCAGTAGGTCCTATTCTTATTTTATAATCTAGGAGACTGAGGCACAGAGATGGTAAATAACTTATCAAGAATCATATATTTAGTGTGTGACCCAGCTGTAGTTCAAACTCAGTAGTCTAGCGAAAGATCATTTGGATAAGTACTACTCTACACTACTGTTACCATCATTTAAGGAGCTTTAGGCTTTTTCACTTTCTATAAAGCTTTCTACAGGAACCACCTATCCTGTATCTTATGTGTCTGCTTCTATGGCTTTCTAAAGCTCAGTAGCTATTCACAGCACTTGATTTACTATAAATCTTTTTACTTTCTTGTAACTTTCTAACATGATTTGCAGGAATTGGTCCAGATTCATTTCTTTTACATCATGTTTATCTAGCCTAAATTTCTTAGTAAATAGGTTTTATAGTATTCACTAAGAAGGAAAAGGAAAAACCTAGCTAACACAGTAACTGAAATAAATGAGGTACTTATTAAAAGGTTTTTTTTCTTGTTTTTCCTTATTAACCATTCATACTTAACCCCCAAATAAATTTCTGTAAGTTTGAAATCAACATGGCTACTCTCCAGAAAGGTGTTCCACATGGTAGCTTCCTGTGACTTATTTAATTTGTGCTTGGAAATAACAGATGGGCATGGTCTAAAATGGGATCAAATAATCCATCCAGTCATGAGGCTAGACAAGCATTGGTTCTGGACCACATTTTGATGTCACCCTATATTCGACTTTTTTAGTCTTTAAAAATCAGTCAATGTATTAAACAAACAAACAATTTGCTTTCAGTCCATTTAGTGATATTTTAACAAAAGAGGGAGATTTTGAATAGCAGACAGAGCAGGAATAGCATCATGTATACCTGAAATATATACAATAACATTTATTTAAAAAAAAATTCGAATAGTCAGTTTAAGCAAGGGAGCATATATTCATGATATGCCATCATTCATAGCTTTCATTTTGATACTTAGAAGTATTGCTACCTACATGATTTACAGACTTTAAACATCAATAATTAGTTGTCTAAGAGATTTTAAACTTATTTGGAAGAAGGTACTATATAGCTAGAAACCATATACTTGGTTCTGGCTGGCATGTGTAAAAGAATATATATATATAGGTGAAAAGTATATGTATGTATGTATATATGTGTGTCTATATATATGTATATATACATATGTGTATATATATACCCATGCATACATATATGTATATAGACATACATATATACATATGTATACATACATATATACACATATATACACACATACATACATATATACATATATACACATGTATACACACATACATACATATACTTCTCACCAAAAAATATATACCTCTGTGTGTGTGTGTATATATATATATATGTATATGTCTGTGTATATATGTGTATATATATGTATATATGTATATTTTTTCTTAAATAGCTTTTAATAGGAAATCTGACAACCTTGAGATGTAATTTAGAAAAGGTATAAAAGCTATTTTTTAAAAATCTTGGATAATATAATATGGTAGATTCCTGTAATTTAAAACAAATGCCAAGGTTAAGTAGAATTCATCTTCAGAGACCCACATAATTTAGAATATGTTTCAGTTAGTCAGCAGGTTTAACATTGCTGCCTGCCCATCAGCCACTGATAAAAAAATAAAAACCTAAAGGCAAGTGGCCAAACTAACTTGTCAGCAAGTTCCTAACACACAGATTGATTTTTAACCTTCTCTGATTTAGAGATACTTCAAAAGAACAAAGTTTATGTGAAGCATTGAAAGAAAACTTTAGTAGGGAAAGTATCCACTGACTTGTGAGAACAGATTGCTGCTCCATGTGGTATTCCAGTTCATATTTTTCAGATTTCCCTCCACCCTATGTGCTTCCCACTGTGGTCTTTCAGATTGTACAACAATGGAGAGAAACTTTTCCTGTACATTTTGAAGTAACATGGTGTTTTTATTAAAGCAGTATTTTGTTACAATAAAAATGTGTCTACTATTAAGTATGTTTGTGAACATCACTACAAAATAAGATGATTGCACAGAATTGTCTTTAAAATGCAATTGCATGAAAAAACACTTAATATTTTAGGCTTCTTAACAAAGAAATGCGATTTTGTCATTGATATTATGTAATAATTATTAACCTCAAAAGAAACCCACATCTTTGCAGTGAAGAAAACCTGATTTTTAAAATGTGAATATGTATCTATCTCATTATATCCTTACATTTATATATACATATTCCTTTTTCTCTATCACAGTGACTTTGTTTTGCAGTTAAGTGTGCCAAGACTCAAAGTATACCGACACATTAGAAATGATTTTCGGAAAATACGTATCACATACCAAACACTCCAAGAGCTGCTGAAAATAGCAAGGTACCCTCAATTTCCTACCCACCTCATTCCTAACTTACCTCATATAATCATTTTCTATATCAAGGCTTGAAAGAATAAGACTTTCTTGTACTGTGACTTGTACATTATATTATTGCTGACAATTAACTACTTCATGTATTTAACACCTAAAAATAGAATAAAATATTTAAAATAGTAGGATAAAAAAAAATAATCTCACCTCCAGACAGTAACTTTTTACATTTTTCAACCCCATTGCCATCATTATTAGTTCAGATTCAAGATTCTTGCCCTTTCCTGACATTATAGTAAATAACAAGTTAAAGAAACTGCAGCTTTAGGCTGGGTGCAGTGACTCACGCCTGTAATCCCAGCACTTTGGGAGGCCAAGGTAGATGGGGCATTTGAGGTCAGGAGTTTCAAACAAGCCTGGTCAACATGGAGAAACCCTGTCTCTACTAAAAATACAAAAATTAGCCAGGCATGGTGGCCGGCAACTGTAATCCCAGCTACTCAGTAGTTTGAGGCAGGAGAATCCAGGAGAATTGCCTAAACCCAGGAGGTAGAGGTTGCAGTGAGCCATGATCATGTCACTGCACTCTAGCCTGAGCAACAGAGACAGATTGTCCCAGAAAAAAAGGAAAGAAACTGCAGCTTTCAAAACTACTTCCCAGTTTCTTCTCTCATTCTGTCTATCTTTACCCTCTAATGCTAGATGAGGCAAGATATGCAGGTTGGTTTTTACTTGGAAGCCTAGAATTGCAAGCTGAAAGAGTAGGTTAATGCTCCAGACTCCCTCAAAACCAAATAGCCAGGCTTTTCTTTCTGCAGGTGATCATGGTTTTTATCGAGACAGAGAGAAATGTTTTGACTTGAGCCCTTAACTTAGCTTTGAAAGATTACAGTTCCAAGCTGTGAACATTGGATCTGGATATACATGCTCCTACCTTGGTGCCTCTGGAAAACCACTCCTGTGGTCTTTGCTTAGACCCACTGCAGATAGTCCAGTATCTTAGCTGTGAGTATAGCTCATACCTTTGCCTACCGTCTGGTTACCTGTCCTGTCGTCTTCAACTTACTGATCATGGACACAGCTGTCTTTTGATATGCAAGTGCTGAGAAAGCCAGAACTTGATATCTATCTTGTTTAGTCTGATCCTTAAAATAATATTTACTGAATGAATAAACAAATAAATTAATCTAAATAAATTAATCTACTTATTTTATTGTGGTACTTGGAAGTTTTTGATATCTCCTTATCTAGTGATCCGAAATTAGCCTAAACAATGAGTCCTATGTAGCTTTTAAGACATTTACAAAGAGCTGAGAGATCTCATGGTCTGTGTACTACCCCCACTATCCATTAATATATTATATCAACAATTATTTGCCCAGTTTTTACCAAAATTGTTGCTGATATATTAAAAATAATTGTGATAAGTTATACTGTATTGACTCAGATGATACTTTCCTAAGTATTGATATATTAGAAAATAGAAAGGAAAGCAAATATTTAAAGAATAAAAACTTTAAAAACAACTATTCACCAAATTGAATTCTAAATAAAATGTATTAAAGAATAATACAGTCATGTTTGTGACATTTATTTACTCTCAATTTCAGATTTGTGTAGGGCTCAAGACTGTAGCTAGAGCTGTATAACCTAGGAGACAAAAGCACATTATATATTTGACAGCAGATTTTTTTTCCACCAAAAATTATAAGGTGAAACACATTGGCTCTCAAATATTCATTGAAATATTTTAGTGCTTCATACAAATTGAGGTGAAGAAACTTGCCCTTTCCCTATAAGACTGTCTGAAAAATTAACATGGTAACAACACCTTATACTGCAGTTTGGAGGATTAGATGAGGTCAAATGTAGGCTGTATACAGTGCACTACACAGGGCCTGATGCCTGATATGTGATCAATGTGTGCTAGCTATTAATTATCACATAGTGGAATGATGACAGAATTGTGAGTTTCAACTCATTAGATTGATCAAATGTTCAGTCCTCTCCATGAACATGATCAACGCTTAAGTTTTGAAGACATTCCATGATGTATTTAATGTTAATAAAGGTCAGATAACCTCAGATTCACGAAGCAATAGAACCCTTGTATTTTGTCTCCTAACACCTGAGATCATGCAAGAGAGACCATAATGTTGATGATAATGCCTCTCTTGACAAAGAGATTTCATGGTACCTTCCCAACTCTTTCTGCTTATATCCTGAAATTGGATCCAAGGATTTACTACCATCTAGGGTGTCTTAAAAAGTGTAACAAGGGTGGAAGGAGGTCTGAGAATATTTTATTGTAACAAACCCTCTTTGGAGAAAAAGAAGATGAAAAAGCTAAGATTGATTTCAATTCCATTTTATAGCACATTCCATTAGTCTCAGCTCCAACTCATCCTCTTATCTCAAAACTGAATTATCTCAGCCTTGGTCTAGACTTTTCCAGTTACTGAAATTATCTTAACCTGAGAAAATGTGCTTGAACCCCTATCTGCAACTTGTAAATATGCTTGCTACTTGATGTTCCATCACTGAGTGAGCTGTGAACACAGGTGTTCTTAATGTATTTTGGACCCTTTCTCCTCTTCTGCAGTTGCACAGTTGGTATTATCATTTCTCTTTCCATTTTGTCTTGATTCTGAACTGAACTTAACCCGTTTGCCTATAGTAAGGGTCAGCAAACAATGACTGTGGGCCAAATCCATGCTGCTGCCTATTATGGTGACTGCTGAATTAATCTTTATTCAGGTCCAGTCTCCTTAGTCTTCATTCTCCTAATCTGAAAATACCTGCTGCACTGTATCTTCCTTCCATGCTCTGGGCAAGTGGAACAAACAGAAGCAATATGGAGGAAGGGGCAAAGCTTAGAAAAGGGTAGCACAAGTTTCGCAGAAACCCTAGACAGGCCTTTCATTGGCTGAAAGCTGTGCCACATGACCATTTGTAAGAGCGTAAGAATTTGTAGCATAGTGAGAGTGTTTACCACATTCCTCAAAATTGAGCTTCTGTTTCTATGGAGGAAAGCAAACATGAACTGTCACAGGTCAAGCACTGTACAGTCATTCCAAAAACAACAACAACTCAAAACCCAGATTGTTTTATTTGAGACACAGGTTAGTCTCTAAATGAAGACCTAGTTTAAAGTACTGCAAAGCTGAGTGTTTAAAAAAACATTGATCTAGAATCAGTGAGAGTAACAACCCTTAATAGCTGGAGGCAGCAGTGAGTGACATTCAATTAAGTACTTTCATTAATCATTTATAAAATTAATCCTTAGAACTTGGTGATAATACATTAAAATGAAGCGCTGATTAGGACCGACCCCATGGCAGTTCCTTCAGGAAGTAAGGAATAAATAAAAATTTTCATTTAGGCAATGTTCCAGCTCCTATGCTGCTTGTACCTAGGAGGATTCCTTACAGGAACAGCAAACATAAATAGAAGCAGGTGATGACCGGACCCTATGGTACAGTAGTTAAGAGATGCAACCATACCTCACTGATTTTGACTAATTAGAAAGAAGTTCAGATTGAATTTGCAAAGTCTGATTATACAATATTTAATGTGATTGTTCTACTTTTCTTTTTTGTGATTATACAAATCAGTTTTTAAATCTGACATAGTTGAGCTTTTCAAAGCATTGTAAATAGTTTCTATTCTATCCATTGAATTTTGCCTCTGTTACAAATAGGATATAAGAGTAACTTAACCATTTTTGAATACCTATTATGTGCCAACTACTGTGGTAGGCTCTTTACCTCCATCATTTCTTTCATATTTATAGTAATCCTGAGATAGGTTTTAGTCCGATTTTACCAGTTAAAAAAAGGGCAACCCTACTAGAAATGTCAAGACCAGAGTTTGAAACAAGATTTTCCTGCAGCCCAAGTCCATGCCCCTTCCATTACATTGCACCATCTTCCATGAGCGTAAAAGTACTTTGTACTTTTCCATGTCTCAATGTGGCAGGAATTGTTGATCCTTTTGTCTTCTTATTGCTTGCTTAAAAAAAAATATTAGCCAAGGTAAGGGAATGAGTAGAACAATATCAGAATAACTGAGGGGCTTTCTTAGAAAATCCTATTCATTTTTGTATTTATGTTTAGTATAATCAACAACCCAACTGAAACATGTTCATTGTTATCTTGGGAAGCATATGTTCACTTACTACCATTACTTTACTTAGATGGAAACTGCAGCCTAGGCATGATCTCAATGCCCTAACTCTTGTAATGGTGGCATTCTAATTAATGAGGTTTAAAACGTTATGAGCCAAGTTCTGTCCTCTTAAGTGTGCAGATGTATGCAGGAAAAGCTTAAAGCATCATTGTCAGTCTAAGTATAGGGGTAGGCCTGTTCCCTGAAAACACTGTTAAAAAAGGACCCTTTTTTGATTTGTTATGGGTTTTATCTGATAAGGAGAAAGCATTTCCTCAAATTGCTTAGGCATTTCATTGAAGCTCATCTGCTACTGGAGGAGTGGGTTGTTTCAATGAGTAGGAGCATAGACAATCTGAAGTGCTCTGTGCATTCTTTGATAATATTTTCTCAAAAGTTGTTAACTTTGTGGAAAATCTATGGAGTTTAACTTAGTCTCTGCAAATATGCCTTCCATTGTGCTAGAATATGAACACCTAGATCTCATAGAATTATTTTTCATACTTGTGTTCCTTGTGGTACAATACCTAGCATAATAGGTTATACGTGATTATTAAGATGAATTAAAATTATATGCTTTATATATAAATCACTATATATATGAATAGATTGCTATACATATCAATCAATCAAGGTAAGTTTCATAACTTCAATTCTGTTACATAGGAATGAGAATATTATTAAGTGCTGTATTAGTCTGTTTCCATGCTGCTAATAAAGACATATTCAAGACTGGGTAATTTATAAAGGAAAGAGATTTAATGGACTCACAGTTCCATGTGGCTGGGGAGGCTTCATAATCATGGTGGAAGATGAAGGAGGAACAAAGGGACGTCTTACGTGGGGACAGGCAAGAGAGCATGTGCAGAGGAACTCCCCTTTATAAAACCATCAGATCTCATGAGACTTATTCACTATGACAAGATCAGCATGAGAAAAACCCACTCCTGTGATTCGGTTACCTCCCACAGGGTCCCTCCCACAACACATAGAGATTATTACAATTCGAGATGAGATTTGAGTGGAACACAGAGCCAAGCGATATAAGGTGCTTATTTATATATTTGTCTACATAGCCATCCTTAGGTACATTCATATGCCATCTGCATATTCATTCATTCAAGAAAACATCCAGGAAAAAAAAAATTGGATAATGTTTTTGATTTAGTAATAAGAGAATTGCTCAATTTTTCTTTGTTGTAATGTAATTTATAAGCTTAATAAAATTTAATTTTCCAAACAAGATAAAGTCTTACCTGATTACTAATGATTATAAAAATTAGATAGGAAATAAGTACTGCTCACTTCCTAAAACATGTCATAATACCTTGAAGACTGAATTTCTATTAATCATTATGGTTGTATATAAAGCATGCATCACTTAAGAAGCAAAGAATAATAATCTATAATTCCTTTTGACACCTCTAAATCCCCAATTAAAAACAATCAAAATAATAGGAGTATGCTTTTTGCAACAATAATTATTACCCAAGCGATAACATGAACACTGCCATATTCTTATCTTTTAAATAAAAAACAAATGTGGCTACAGGTTTGGGAAATGAGCTGCCGCTATACCAGTGAATAAACTATTTAGGATATCACTTATTTTGTGAGATGTCTTTCATTTTTTTATTTTATGGGGGTTGGGAAAGTGGTTGAGCATTTTTCCTGAGGTTAAAATATAACCCTCTCTATGTCTCTTCACATCCGAGTTCGTAAGTAATGAGAACATCCTTACTTCATTTCTCAGTACCCAACAGTAAATTCAACATGTGTTTAAGAAATACCTACAAAGTGTCCAACATACTAAGCATTTAAAAAATACAGAGATGAAATTAGGACTAGTGCCTCCCAGAATTCTTCCATAATGTTGGAAAGACAAACTATGCTACACAAATGAAATATGATGATACAAGTGTTGTTTTCACATACTGTTGTGACTTACATGTGGTTATACAATCTAGCATAGAAGTCTCTTTTTGAGATATTTTTGAGTTAAATTGCTCATTCTTTTAATAAGTGGTTCTTTATTGATGTACACTTTGCTGGTTATTATTTGCCAAATTAAGCATGGAGCTTTCGCAAGCTAGGAGAAGGAGAAGATGACTTTCTGATAGCTTCAAGCTGGGCTGCTACTGGCTGTATTGGAAAACAGTCTTCCAGAGGGCAGGAGCATATAACTAAAATAGCAAAGTGACTTCTTTTCACATAGTTTATGTTGAATTTGTGGTTGATCAGGTAGATTAAGACAGAAGTCATTCATGGATTCAACAAATATTTATTGACTTCCTGTTATGAGCAAGGCACTGTGCATGATTGAAAAAAAAAATCACTGGTCAAACCAACAGACAGCACTCTTTGCTTTCATGGCTCTTACAAATTGATAATGGAGATAGACAGAAAATGTTTCAAAAAATAAGTGATTGGAAGAAAAAGGTTAGATGGTATGGAAGAGAACAACATGGGACTGACTTAGAAGGCTTCCCTGAAGAATTGATATTTAAAATGAAACTCAAATAATGAATAAGTGTTAAGTATGTGAATAGTAAAAAGGCAAACCATTAGCAGATGTAAAAGCCAAAAATCAAGAAGAACTTGATATAGTCATAGAATTGAAAGAAGCATAAGAAAAAAAAAGTCATAATGGCTATTACATAAGTCAGAAAAGCTCAATGAGACAATGCTTCAGGAAAAATCAGATGCAAGAGCTTGTATTTTACAGTCACATAAACAGTTTTGGGAATGTCTAGGGGACACCCAATAAATAGCACCTCCTTCTTATCTGATTCTGGACAAAGTTGGGGAAATGAAAGGGATAACATGGACACCAAAACATCTGTTTAGTGTGAGAGCCAAATGGGCTCACACCCCAACCCCAAGACTGATGGACAATATTAACCCATCCATAAGAATGGCTGGCGAAATAAAGTCTACCTCAGTGAGGAAGGTGAAAAGAGGAGTGAGCAGAGAAGAGCATGCCAGCTTATTCTTCCCATACTACCACCCAGATATGTCTGTGTCTCTCCATCCTCTCCAGGGTGGAGAAAATAAAGGAGCAGGAGAGGCTCACACTCACACCAAACCTGAGCCCCTTCACAGGAAGGCAACAATGTTGAAAAAGAAACATGACAGAAATATTATACAATTTGGATGTTCCAAATCCATGTTAAGGTTTTAATGAAGAAATGCATTATCTGATATATATCATTGCAAGAGTACTTCAAAGCCTCCATGTAAAGGTGTCAAAAAGCAAAAGAGCCCAGGCACAGTGGCTCATACCCGTAATCTTAGCACTTTGGGAGGCTGAGGTGAAAGGATCTCTTCAGTCCAGGAGTTCGAGACCAGCCTGGATGACATAGCAAGACCTTGTCTCTACTCAACATATTAATAAAAAAAAATCCAGGTGTGGTATCACACCCCTGTAGTCCCAGGTGCTCATGAGGCTGGGGCAGGAGGATCACCTGAGCCCAGGAGTTTGAGGTGACACTAGGCTATGATCATACTACTGTACTGCAACCTGGGGTTATGGAGACTGACCCTGTCTCAATGAAAAGAAAAGAAAAAGAGAAGGAAAGAAGGAAGGAAGGAAGGAAAGAAGGAAGGAAGGAAAAGAAAAGAAAGAGAGGAGTGAATATTATTGAGGACTAAGTCATTTCAAATTACCAAAATTTATGCATACAGCATTTGACAGTAGTAAACACACACACACACACACACACACACACACACACACACACACACCCTTATAGAATTAATCACTTCATCTACCACAGAGGCGTTGACACATAAAAAATAAAGACTATAGGTGTTTTAGATCATTCAGGATTCATTAACAAAATACTATAAGCTTTTTAGCTTATAAACAACAGAAAATTACTTCTCACAGTTTCTAGAGGCTGGGAAGTTCAAGATCAAAGTGGACTTGATGTCCAATGAGGACCAATCTTCTTGTTGTACCCTAACATGTTGGAAGGGGCTAGCTAGCTCTCTGCAGTTGATGAATAGTGCCCTTATCAGCGCACTAATCCTTTCTGGATTATCAGGGACACAAACATTTATACCATAGCAACAGGAATGAAAATAAGCAAATACACATATTTTTTACTATGTGCTAAACAACGATCTAAGTACTTTACAAATATCAACTGATTTAATCTACTCAATAACCTAATGAAATATACATTATGATTTTTTTCATCCCCACTTTACAGATAAGGCTTTTAACATTAGAGGAATTGAGAATTTTACCTATAATCAGATAGGCAATAACTAGTAGAGGTAGGATTTTTCCCCAGAGCTCATGATTTTAGCCACTTTGCTACAGAGAGAAAGGATAAGGGTAGGAGCATTTTAGGAGCAGTTTGCATTTTTTGTCTTATATTTTTATTTTACTGCTTTGGGTTGAAAGAATAAGTCATAAAGAATATGCTGTAAGCTGGGTGTGGTGGCATGCAATTGTGGTCATAGCTGCTCAGGAGGCCGGAAGATCACTTGAACTCACGAGTTAGAGGCTGCAGTGAGCTATGATTGCACCAGGCAGGGTGACAGAACAAGACTCTGTCTCTAGAAAGAAAAAAAAAAAGTTGAGGCAGCAGAATATACTGTGGCAGTTGAAAATGTATTTTGCTCTATGCATATATGCCTAAAACATTTTGTACAATAATAGTATTCATTTAGAAAGCTCTCATAAAGAGGTTAAAAAATGTGGTGCCTGCAGTTTTTTTTCCCGGAGTCTCTGAATTGTTAAATTAATCTTCTTATTCAATTGGTGTGGAGAATGATTATGTGTAGACTGAAGTAAAATATCCTAACACAGATTATATTAAAATAGCCTTGTATTTTGCAATCACCTGTCAACTTATTTGCCTCTGTTAATGCAGCAGTAACGATGACAGACACAGGTTGAAGTAATTAGTGTTTAAATAGTCTCTCAAAACTGCTGCATTTCCCCATCACCCTCTAGAGGAGGTAGGTATGTTGGTACAGTGCCATGAAAGACAGCCACTTCTAAGAACTATTAAAGTAGTTTTTTTTTTTTTAATTATAATGCTCTCCATGGATAAAGATGCTTTGGTACAATTCACACTTGCTTTCCAGATTGTTCTGGAATATCTGGGAAACACACATTGAAACAACTTCCATCCATTTCATGAGTAGAAATTACGCTGGCTGCTGTGAAGAGAAAGCTAAGAGATGATAAAGAATCAAATTGGAAAGAGCATTTAGGAAGGCATTTCCGTAGTCCAGATCGGAGGAGGTGGTTCTTTGGGTGAAAATAATGAATAGTCACGCTAAGACTTGCAACTGGGCAATAAAGGAAAGGAAGAATTAGATGACAGCCCTACACCCAGATTTTGGTTATGATGATGTCATTCCTGAGTTAGAGAAGTTAGGGGAGTAGGGGCATGGCAAATAGTCCTAGGGAACAAGACAAATTCACTTTTAGATATGTTATTTTTTATATTCTTGTGAAACCTCCAAGTAGAGAGCTCAAAGAAGAACAAGAGCTGTTGCTTCATAGATCATGCTGTGTGTTAAGTCCATTCATGAAGTTTATGTCATGATTCACTGAATCCCCACAATAACCACATGTGGGAATTAGAGGGACTATTCTATTATTATCCCCATTTTTCACATGAAGACAGTTGCATACACAATAAAATCAGGTAGTTTTTATTAAATCACATGGAACAATCCTTAGTGTGTGGCATTAATATTGAGAAAATTGGATCTGTTCTGTTTCTTGCTTAGAATATTCACTGAAACTATTTTGAATGCCACTGGATGCCCCTGTTGGATGCTGCAGTGTGAAAGGAGTACTGTGCTTCAAAGCTGGATGTAGTTGTAGATGGTAATTAGAGGCACAAAAGTGATAAAGCTCTGAAGGACAAATGAATTGAAGAAGATGCAGTGATTATGACAAAAGTACTGGATGCCAAAATCTATGCTTCGACAAGTTCACAATTCTACTTCTCGAAATGATAATAGAGGGCAATTTAATTAAAAGATAATGGAATAAATTAAGAATGCTCCAGTATCTTTATATGCCTCAAGAGCATACATTTTTACCTTGTAAAAGTCAACCCAGGAATCTTTCTTACCCAAATTGAAACAGTCTATAAATATCACACATTTTGGATAAAGTATATTGAAACAAGAATGGTAGAAATGTTTGCCTAAATTATTTTGTCAGGTGGGCAGACCACATTTTTCATTAGAAAATAAACTATCCAAGTTAAAGGTAAAAGGAGGAAGAGATTGCCTTGCAAAATTTCCTCTGTGGGCTTCTTCATAACACATTGTTTACTCAGGGCTACGCATTGTATTGAAACAGCAAGCCAAGTTCTGACTTCACTTCTTAAGATATCCCCACAGAAGATAAGACTTCATGAATTTCAAGTAAGACCTGTAAAAGCAGAGACATTACTCACTTTAGTATGATATAGCTCTTAGGAATAAGGGCACCTGGGTTCAAATCCCAGCTGCATGTATTCCTAGCTGTGTGACTGTCTTAATCAATTCTGACTACTGTTAACAAAATACTGTAGACCTGGTTACTTAAATGACATTTATTTTTCGAGCTCTGGAGGCTGGAAAACTGAGATCAGAGCGTCAGTATGGTTGGGTTCTGGTGAAGGGCCTTGTGATGATTAATACTGTGTCAATTTGATTGGATTGAAGGATGCAAAGTATTGATCCTGGATGTATCTGTGTGTCAGGGTGTTGCCACAGGAGATTTACATTTGAGTCAGTGGGGCTGGGAAAGGTAAACCCACTTTTAATCTGGGTTGGCATCATCTAATCAGCTGCCAGCATGGCTAGAATATAGAGCAGGCAGAAAAACATGAAAAGAGAGTTGGGCCTAGCCTCCCAGCATACATCCTTCTCCCCTGCTAGATGCCTCCTGCTCTCAAACATCGGACTCCAAGTCCTTCAGTTTTAGGACTTGGACTGGCTCTCCTTGCTCCTCAGCTTGCAGACAGCCTATTGTGGGACCTTGTGATCAGATGAGTTAATACTTAACTCCTATATATATACAAATATATATATATCCTATATATATAAATATACACATATCCTATATATATAAATATATACATATCCTATATATATCCTCCTATATATATATAACTCCTATATATAAAAAAATAGATATATATAATAGGATATATAGATATATATCCTATTATTTCTGTCGCTCTAGAGACCCCTGTCCAGTACAGGCCTCTTCTGTGCTGTAGACTGCTGATTTCTCAAGGTATCCTCACATGAGTGAAAGAGCAACCAAGTTCCCTGGGACCTCTTTTATAAGGGCATTAATCGCATTCACGAGGGCTTCACCCTTATGTTTGAATCACCTCCCAAAGGCCCCACCTCCTTATACCATCATACTGGGGGTTAGGATTCCAACATGTGAATTTGAGGGAGGCATAGTCAGTCCATAACCATGACCCTGGGAAAGTTACTCAAGCCCCTTTGTCTTCACTTTGCTCAGTGGGTTTAATGGATGTAATAATGGTATGTCTTCATAGGTTTGTTGGGAGGATTCACTAAATTAATTAAAGTGTTTAAAACAGGGCATGGTCCATAAGAGGCACACAACTCTTAGCTGTTATTTAATCTGAACATGATTTGGGGCAGGGTTCAAACTCTCTCCTCTTGGGCTCCAGGCAATGCAAAGGGTTATCAAGGAACTGTTTCAGTGTCCCCAAAAATATCCTGGCAATTTGGTCACATCCTATGTGGTCTATATTTATAAATCACTGGTCTGCTCAGACTACAGAGATGACTTACAGGGGATTCCATTGCATCATTTCAAATACAAGCTTAGTGGAACCCCATTCCAGACACAGATAAAAACGACTGTTTTCTGCACCACAGTGTAGGGATATTTCATCTGCCGCGGTAAGGGCTTAGGTCTGCTGGTCCTTTCTGTGTTCTCTGACCTCCTTGAGTAGTTGAGAGCTGAATGGGGCTGCAAGCCTTGGGTTTTCATGGACTGATTCCTCTGCTCACCTTCACCTGCTACATCTCTCACCAGCAGGTTGCTGTTCAGCGTCTGTGTGTTTCCTTGATGATTAGGGGGTTAGGGCCTCCTCCACTATAGAGAAAGTGCAAGTGGTTTCTATTAGGTGTCTTAGAACTGACTACTGAAGAAGAAAATAAAAGAATAAAGGGAAGATACCATTTTCTTGTAACTAACTCCCCGGGGTGATGCTGTATTTGAGGCATAAGTGCACATTTGTGTCTGTCTATGGACTTGCTGAGCCACTTTATTGATTCTGTATTGATAGTCACTGAGTGTTTCATGGAGTGTGGTGGGGCGTGCTACCCTTGATCTTATTGTAAATTCAGGGACAAGGCACTGTGTGAAATGTGGGAGGGTGGAATAGGAGCAGGATTTGGAATTGCAAAGACTTGAGATGGGAAATCTCATGTTCAGTTCTTGATGGGAAACCTCATGTTCAGTTCTTACTAGGTGTATGACCTTGAAGCAAGCCCCTATCTTCTCAAAGATTTCATTGTCCTATGTGTGAGATTGGAAGAAAGATATCACCATAGGCTTTTGTGTGGAATAAATAGGATAACATCCACATAGCTAACCCCACAGGAAATGGTAGAAGTTATTAGACATTGCCTATTTTATGTCTTCTACGATGTAGCAGAGAAAACTGTGCATGCAGAGAAGGTAATTGCCAAGCACAGGTGCACTAGTGGTGGCATTGTACTCCCATGATTGTTTCTTTAAACTTTTGTTAAGACAGTTTTGAATTTATGTGCACAGTGGTTCTTCAACAAGTACTTGTTGAATGTCAGTCAATATGTCAGTAACAGGGTTGCTGTTACAGAAGTAAGGAGGGCAGAATCTTAACCCTGAGGCACTGTAGGCGTGTAATAACTCATATTGGGCAAGATAAAAACTCCATGATTAAAGAAACATACAGTTTATTGAAATACCTTGATTTATTGGAGCATAAATACAAGATGGTTTTATTTCTTTTACAAACTCTCCAATTTTACTGCAAACCTCTCCTGCTAGCCTCCATTAACATATTGGAAATCTTCTAGAACTTTCTGATTAACTTTAGATATTAAAGTTAGTACTTTGAAATTCCCAATCACATTTTGGGTTCAAAACACTCTACTTCCTTTCCTGTTTCATTTATGACTGAGCTCCTCTGGTATGTTAGGTAGAGTAAGGAGGGAGAAAAATACTTCATACCTGGGTTTATGGTTACTTACAGGGTGCGGGGGGATCCCTGATCCCACAGAGACATGGTTGTTTTTGATTATGTTGTGCTTATTGTTTTCCTGGGCATGTATATTTGGCTTCACTGTGGCCCTGCCTTCATGGAGGATGTACAATCCCTTTCTCCTTGTTAAGACTTTTCAGCTGTTGATGAAGCCTTAGAATTTCCATTGTTCTTCACAAACAGCCATGAGGATCTTCTCTGACATCCCCTGAGTGTTTCACGGACTTGGAATAAGCTGTACTCATTTTTTCCCAGGCATGCTACACCACATTCTGGGCATACATGGGCTGCTCTACCAATCCTCCAGTCTTTGGTATTCTCCAGACTGCAATCAGGAACCAGTTTCTATTATTGTATATCTTCCTAAACTCCTCTCAGACACAGCTTCATGTTCCTAAACTCTTTCCAGATAGAATTTCATGTTTCTAAACTTCCTTTTCCCAGCCACAACTTCATGTCCCTAAACTCTTTTCAGACACAACTTCATGTTTCTAAACTTCCTCTTTCCAGACACAACTTCATGTTCCTAACCTCTTCCCAGACACACATCCACAGGGTCCTGCACAGATCTTCTGTCTTGGGCTAAGGTAGACCTGAGTGTTCTTCAGCTAAGCAGCCTCCAGGAGAAGAAACTGATACAAGCCTTTCCTTCTTATAAGTACCCTAAATGTTGATTAGTGACCCTAACAGATGTCAGCAACCAATTTAGTTTGGGGAGTTTGAGAGAGAAGAGGGAGAACATCCACACCCTTGTCTCTCCTGTACTTCTCCCAAGGCCCTTTCATCAATTTTCAGTGGGTAAAAGGAGAAGGGTGATTTGTTGTGGTAGGACCTATTCTGCCCTTTGGTATGCACATGTGATAGTTTCTGGCCTCGATTTTAGATGACCCAATAGAGCTGGGTTACTTTGTACATTGACTGAGTTTTGGGCTATATGAAGAGACCTTCTCTGTATTATACAGGAGATACAAGTATTATTTGTGGGACAACAAAGGGGGAAATGACAACTTTTTCTGAAGATATTTAGGAGGACACTACGTTTCTTCCCTTACCTACTCCCTTGCTTCTCATAGCACTTTGCTCAAGGTTAGAGCTCAATGTAGGTTTTCTTGCTAGATGTTTTTCATTTGTCAACCAGTTTCTTTATATTTGTTTATTCTGTCACTGAACAATAATAAATTGGGTTACTGTTCTTTGCAACTGGTCTGCAAGAAGATAACACACCAGTGAACACAACAGACATACCTCATTGTCTTAGCCAATTTTGTGCTACTATGATAGAATACCACAAACTGAGTAATGTATAATGAACAGAAATGTTTTAGGCTCATGCTTCTTGAAGCTTGGAAGTCCAAGGCTGAAGGACCAACATCAAGCAAGGGCCTTCTTGACATCAAGCAAGCGTCATCCCCTGGTGGAAGGGCAGATGGCAAAAGAGAGAGAAGGGCCAAACTCATCCTTTTCTAAGGAACCCACTTTTGTGATAATGAACCAGTCCTGTGATGATGACATTAATTTCTTTATAAGGCTCAAGCCCTTATGACCTAATTAGCTCTTAAAGTTTCTACCTCTTAACACGAGTGCACTGGAAATTAAGTTTCCAACACATGATCTTTGGGGGCACATTCAAACTGTAGCACTCATTGAGAAAGAAACTTAGAAGTGCAGGGAGTATGGCAGTACAGAAGTGGAGAGTTCTTCCAGAGCAGGAGCCCCTATCGCTAGCTCCAACCTAGTTGAGGGGCGTATGGGAATCTCTAGGGAAGAGATGGTTAAGCACCAACCTAAAGAATATGTGGAAACCAGCGAGGCAAAGAAGGGAGAAATCATTTCTAGAGAAAAGGAGGGAGATGGTCAAGCCACAGAACGAAATTTAGAATGGCTGGAATGTAAGAATATGTTGTGTTAGGTAATCCTGGAAAATAGGTAGTGGCTAAATCAAACAGAACTCATAGGTCATCTTTAGGATAGAAGTAAGAAAGAATGAATGAGTGAATTAACTAATTTGTAAATCAATTAAAAGTCTTCCTGAAGGCACACATCTCCCCCAGAAGATGAATATATCAGACTTAGATAATGATGCTTCCCATGGGAAGGAGTGGTCAGCCTATTTTTTCCACCATTCTCTTTGTGAGAAGGAGGGCGGATATTTGAGAATATCTAATGGAGAGAGAGTATTTCTTTCACTTTTTTGTGTGTTGTAATTTAACAGTTCCTTCCTATCTCTATCCCTCCTTTTACTTTGAATTTTTCCGTTTTTATTTTTATCTTGTTTCTTCTGTAACACTCCAATGACCCTGTGCTGATTGGGTTTGCTTATCCATAAATGTAATTTTAATTCTTTTGTGGAAAGAAGAACCATAATTATTTAGTTACTATTTTTCCCATTAGGGCTGTTTTGTTGGCACTGGGTTCTCTGTGGAAACATACACTCTACTTGAAGTGGTTATATTTTGTTGTGTGGATATCAATAATGTGAAGATGTCTTTTCTAAAATATCTGCCCTTTTCCTCTGTGTACTGTGTAGAAAAACATTAGGCTTGTAGCGATCCAAATGCCTGGAGTTAGTGACACCATGCTTTTTTCTGCTGAACTGAACATATTTACTCCTTGGGAAATATTACTAAAGACATCAAGTTACTGTCATTTTTGAAGGCATAAATACCACTTAGAAACAATATCAGCTCATGCAAATTACCCAAATGGATTGTTTCCAAGGTTATGTCAGGGAAACTGCATTGTCTCCAAAGGATCAGGCAACATTTTACAGCTAACATTTTTCTGGTTTCATAGAAGGTCTGACAGCCTCACATTAGAAACAGTGACAACACAAGGCTAATAACTTCTCTTTTTTCAAGATCTTTATCATCTACTGTGATTTATGCAGCTCTTTTGTTGAAAGGACCTACACCTATTTTTATGAAAGGAAACCTGACTAGTGTTTGATCATAACTTTAACCTGTTTTCTAGCATATGAGGTACCATTCTTGCACCTCTGTTAAGCTTATTAGTAAACCAAGCTCGCCTGAACCCTTCTCCTACCTTCAGGTCAAACAGATCCATAGACCCAGCAGAGTGGACTAAAGATGTTTTATACCATTGTTCAAGCCAAGGATTTGGATTCTTTTCATTCCTCTTGTGTTAATCTAAATGAGATCTAACTAAAAACAATAAAGTAGCAAAGTTGAAAGAGTAGTTAATAGAGAGTGACTAAGATGAGGATGATAAAAAATGTATTGAGCATTTAGTACATGCCACGTGAAGGCTAAAGAGTCTGATTATGTTACACTATTCCATTCTCAGCCAACCACTACGGAACATACTATTGGTGGATAAAGAAATATGCTGAAAATTATTTAATATATTGAATAAAATCCTGCAGATAATAAGAGACAGATCTAGGTTTCAAACCCCATGATTTTCTGATTCCTTCATACCAGTGATAAAGCATTCATAGTGTATTATGTGGGCTCCCTGGTTTTTTTTTTAACTTAAAATAGGGTTGTATACACTTAAGTTAGAATAAAAATGTTTAAACTATACTAATTCTAAACACACAGATGTGTAGCTCCCATATTTCTCCTACTAACTGTCTTGTCATTTGAAACAGCACATAATCTCTCTAGATCTCACTTCCTCATCCTAAAGCTTTAAGGGCTTGAATGCCTCTTTAAAATAAATACGTTTAAAAATAACTTTACTAACCAGTAAGCGTATTTATACAATTTATTTCATTAGTATGGGGTCCATTACTCTTTTGTAATTACAAAGTAAACTACAGAACTGGATTCATCGTGATGTCTCCAATATGATGTTATTGATTTTTATCACAGGTTCTGAGTATATCTATTCTAATGTAGAAGACACAACATAAAAAATACCTCTATGTATCTGAAAATATGGTTATTCTGAGGACAATTAATTTCTCCCCCATTTAATATATGCTACTTTCTGGTACTTATCTGTCCAATGCCAGCTTCTCACTTATCACCAATATAAGCTGTTGATAAAGAAGAGTTTGTTGTCTGTTGATGCTTCCTCATGAGGAGTTGATGAATTTATTTATTTATTATACTTTAAGTTCTGGGGTACATGTGCAGAACATGCAAGTTTGTTACATAGATATACATGTGCCATGGTGGTTTGCTGCATCCAACACCCCATCATCTACATTAGTTATTTCTCCTAATGCTGTCCCTCCCCTACCCCTCAACCCCCTGACAGGTCCCAGTGTGTGATATTCCCCTCCCTGTGTCCATGTGTTCTCATTGTTCAACTCCCACTAATGAGTGAGAACATGTGGCATTTGATTTTCTGTTCTTGTATTAGTTTGCTGAGAATGATGGTTTCCAGCTTCATCCATGTCCCTGCAAAGGACATGAACGCGTCCTTTTTTATGGCTATGTAGTATTCCATGGTGTATATGTGCCACATTTTCTTTATCCAGTCTATCATTGATGGGCATTTGGGTTGGTTCCAAGTCTTTGCTATTGTGAACACTGCTGCAATAAACATACGTGTGCATGTGTCTTTATAATAGAATGATTGGATATTTCAGGAAGTTTCTTACGTAATGAGCTATCAAGTTATTTGTCTGAACAAGAATCTTCTTGAATAGTAAAGTTAAAGGCAAATGAAGAAAACAGAGTAGTGGAGTCCTATGCATGTAGACAGTATGTTAGTGGGAAGTAAGTCCAAGCCACATGTGGAGGTAAATGAATTTGTTTTCATATCACACAATGACATGGTTATTTAATTACATCTTCGTCTATGCTCCTGGAGAATGAACTCTTCCACAACAGGGCTGTCCTCTTAGTCATTTTTGTTTCTACACAACAGGGCTCTCCTCTTAGTCATTTTTGTTTCTACACAAATGACTAGTGTTTCTCTGCCTGGAGCAGAGTAGCATCAGATTAGTGGAAGTGGAAGGGTGATGGTGGCAGTGGAGAAAATGGTAACTATGTAACAGCATTTGTCTCCTGCTCACTCCACACAGGCCACATGCACTTCCTGGTGTATCATCTCATCTACTCCTTGTGACACCCAAATGGGATTGCTACTTTTTTTATTTAACAGATCTTTGCCAGATAAATAAAAGAGAGATTGTGTTCATTGTTTAATAAAGGTTTGCTGCAATTAATTGGACATTCTTTGAGTAGATTAATATCATATAAATCAGCCAATTATGTTGACCTTTATTCATTCCAAAAGAAATATTAACATTTCCAATAGATTTTATCTGTTAAATGCTGAGGGAACTTCAGCAAAGCCAATGCGTATCTTACAGCAAATGTAAGGAGCTAATTAACCAATACTTTCTTTTGTTGAAGACTTGTAAGCACAGATGAACCTATTGCCATTTGATTCTCATGTATATGTGTTGAGAGTATCTCTGTGGCCTGGGTCTCCCTGAACCAGACTCGGACTTTTCCCCATAATGGTGACTTTATCCACTTCTTAAGTCTTTGCTGCCACACTGTGGAGAAGTACAAAATAAAACATCAGTTTCTCAGACACTTTTTGTCATCTTTTGCCAAGGAGCAATTGTTGTTTACAGTGCTTCAAATTTGATTAAAAAATGACTAACCTTTTGTCTGAACACCATCTGCAAATAAAAACCTTTCAGACAAAAGATGATAAGTGAAGTCATTAAAATTGAAGGAGTAACAGTAGCATTTTAATAGGATTGCTCTAATGAGTACTTTGGTAATGAGCTCAGTTCAAAATGTGATATAGACTATCTACTAGCCTGTGCCAGCCATTATGCTAGATGTTATTATTAACACAAAATCAAATTAAGCCTTGTCTCTGAATCTCAATAGGGTCACTTTCTAGTGATAAAGAAAGGTATCTATAAAAAGAAAATAGAATGTAAATCAGGAATTAGAGCCTTATACACAAGATATCACGGAACTCTAAGGGGCAGCTTTGAAAGTTACAGTTTCAATTATTTGCAGTAAATTCAGACACATGATTTTCTGAAAGTCAAAAATCTCATTCTCCAACAACTGTGGATGTCATGAGCTCCTGTTGTCCTACTTACAATGA
Organism: Cheracebus regulus; assembly: GCA_963574635.1. Taxonomy (NCBI): domain Eukaryota; kingdom Metazoa; phylum Chordata; class Mammalia; order Primates; family Pitheciidae; genus Cheracebus; species Cheracebus regulus. The sequence continues at coordinate 25,108 of CAUYQU010014877.1, forward strand.
GAGTTATTCCATCTTTTATTGAAGATAATTGGAATTTCTAGAGATTCAGAAAATCACCAAGAAACAAAACAAAACAAAACAAAACAATGTCACTTCAAAGTCTTAGAAAGATGGAGATCTTTCCAACTTTCTTTGGAAATATACACTTTTTCATGCACGTGTCTTTTGTCATCTACATAATGCAATATTGGTATTTATGTATTTTCAAGCATTTCTAGATTGTAAAACCCAAGAATGAGGACATTCACCAGGGCTTAAAAAGAAATGCAAATAAATAAAATCTTGCTTCAAAGAGCATATAGAATGTCATTATAATATGCAGCCTATGCTATTTCTTTAGGTCATAAAAGTAATAGATATCTCCTAAAAATAACTTTTATTTATTATTTGGTTAATACACTGTTTCCCAGTATCTGATGTCTAGAAATTGTCTTTATTTCAAAGACTAACAAACCTGAGAAGCAAGGTTAAAATACTCAAGTTGGTTTGGGAGATTTAAGGAGAGAAGAGTGTGAATTATACTTGTTGAATGCATATTATACACAGGCATGTGGCAAGCAATTTATTATTATTATTTTATTTTATTATTATTTTTTGAGATAGGGTCTCTCTCTGTCAGGCTGGAGTGCAGTGAAACGATCTCAGCTCACTACAACCTCTGCCTCCTGAGTTCAAGCAATTCTCATGCCTCAACCTTCCAAGTAGCTGAGACTACAAGCACCCACCACCATGCCTGGCTATTTTTTTTTTAATTTTTATTTTTAGTAGAGCTGGGGCTTCACCATATTGGCCAGGCTGGTTTTGAACTCCTGACCTCAGGTGATCTGACGGCCTCAGCCTCCCAAAGTGCTGGGCTACAGGCATGAGCCGATGCACCTGGCCAAAAAATGTAAATCTATTAGTTTACTGAAAGTTCCAAATTAAAATGAGGAGTCAACATATTAGCTTTATTTTAGAGATGAGGAAACTGAGGCTTAGAGAGTATCATCAACTTGTTAAAAGTCTCATAACTAGTAAATGGTAGAATTTGGATAAAACTAGAACTCAGATTATTTCATTATGTTATTAGAACAAAAAGGAATCATTTGAATATTTATATCCGAGTAAAAACACCCACTGTCTAAATCTGCTTAATTTTTTTTTGTTCAAGAGTAATAGGCTGTCAGTGGTCTCAGTAGAATAAGTACAAGTATCTTGTTTTATGTACTTATTTTTCTTCCCTCACCCTAACCTTTGTATTGATCAATAAGGGCCTTGTTTTAAACCATATGAAAACTGTATTTGCTTATCTTTAAAGTGCATACTTCCTTATTAAGTATATTTTAAATTAAACCTTCTTCTTGGAGATGAAAGAAAACTGTAAGCTAATTTAAAAGTCAGAAATCTAATGAGTTCTTCTGAAGTACAGGCTTTCAGAGCCAAAATTCATTAACATCATTTCAATAGGAAAATAAAGTCAAATGGTTTAATGCTACATATTTTACATAATATGAGACACATTATTGCCATTTTTTTGTTGAGACAAAGGTTTGCTCTTGTCTTCCAGGCTGGAGTGCAATGGTGCAATCTCGGCTCGCTGCTCTCCAAGTAGCTGGGATTATAGGCAGGTGCCAGCACACCCGGCTAATTTTTGTATTTTTCATAGACATGAGTTTTCACCATGTTGGCCAGGCTGGTCTCGAACTCCTGACCTTAAGGGATCCTTCTGCCTTGGCTTCCTAAAGTGCTAGGATTACAGGCATGAGCCACAGCGCCTGGCCAGATTGTTGCCATTCTAAAGACAGATGACATTTATAGTCTAGCAGCAATTGAAATAAATAATTGTACAAACACAAAGCAGAAAGTGGGGTGAGTCTAGTTTAGAAGATTGGTTTTCACTCAAAAACGAAAGTCCAGTGTCTTAGAAGCTAAGGTTAGGAATAGGCTATGAAGGCCTTAAGTGAGGAGCAGCCTGAGGAGGGGTGAGGAAGATGGATTGTTTCTGGATAACGGCTCACTATCCTCATCTATAATGGGGATATTAATGGCACCAGGCTATAGGATTGTGAGGATTAAATGCAGTAATGTATGTAACACTCTTGATCCAGCAAATGCCTACAGTATCTGTAGGCACATAGTATCTGTTTGATAAATGTTAATCTTTGTTATCATCCCAACATGCAATGGAATTAAGTAGAAATGGTACCAATGATGATATTGTCATACCAAGTCTCCAGAAAGAGGTTTATATTATAATGGATATATGACAGTGCGGTGTAACTTAATCTTCCTAAGGTTTAATTTTCACACTTTTAAAAGAGGATTATTAATCATACCTATTGTGCAAAGCTGCTGTGGGGTCAAATGAAAGAGTGTTTGCAAAAGGCCTCTGTAAAATATAAAGGGCCCTTTACATGCTGGTTAACATCACTGTCTATTTCTATTCCTTCCCAATTTTCATAGAAATCTCACCTTTAAATTTACTTATGAGTCAGAGTTATGATATAACAATAATACTAAATATATTTATTAGCTGGGATGAACTTTGCTAGCTCAACTCCATGAATACTGATCTATGAGGGAGAAAACCCTCTGAAATTAGCTCTGAGGGGAGGACATGCAGGGTCCTATTGAAGGGTGAGAAGGAAAATGAGAGTTAGGAAGCAGAAGTGAGAAGGTGCCCATGTTAGGAATAAATTTAGCTATAAGTAACAACATAGCACTCAGCTTACAGCAGCATGAAATAATGAGTCAATGTGTTTTCATACAGCAAATTTGAAGGAAGGTGGTATCCTAGAGTTGATCAGCTCAGAGCAATGCATTAGAGGTCCGGATCTCTCCCCAGTGCTGTTTATGGTTTTCATCTGCTTGCTAATTGCCTCAGGGCAGCAGACAGCTGCATCATCTCCATTATGCTTGTTCAAGGCAGGAAGAAGTGAAGAAGGATGGTACCAGACCTGTCTGTTTCTTTCAAAGAGATCAAATGCTTCCCGCAATATTTCTTTGCAAATGACTATATCTTAAGAAGCAGAGTATGTCTGACTTACTCCTAGTTTTAGCCAACAGTGGGAAGGTGAATATTTAATTAGATACATGGCTAATCTGAGCAAAACCTGAGTTATATTTACAAGGAACATAGGAAGAATGATTGGGTAAGCAGCTAACAGGGCCTGCGACAGTGCAGTTCTCATACTTGGTGGAAGAGGTGACATTTCTGATTAAAGGTGCAGAAGCTTTGTAACACAATAAGCATAATTACATTTCTGGTGAGCTTGGAACCCTAAGTTGTTTGTGTATGTGTTTTCCACTTGAGAAGCAAAGAACGTAGTAAAGTAGTTGAAGATTGAGACAATTTTGAATTGTTTAAAGGAATGGAGTTAGAAATTAGTTTTAAATAATGATTCCCTTGAAATCTGTTTCTGTTGTAATTGATGAGAAAGTAAATACATGTATTTTTTGTGTATTGCACCTTAAGTGAAAATATCATATTGTTCCTAGTTAGTTTTTGCAAGCAAAATAAATGTCACCTATTCAAACCTCAAGGGCAGATGCTGTGGTCTTTGGATGCTGTATGAAGTACTGTTCAAGAATGTAACTGGAAAAAAATTTTGGCTAAATCAACTGTACTACTAAATGAGTGATTTAAATTCCCTAAGGCTTCTGGGGATAAAAAGAGGTTCCATCAGATGCAACTTACATAAAGTGAAATTAAACACTTTGCAAGAATTACTTCCTCAGAAATTTTAAAACTTCATGACCTGACAAGTAAGTTGGGCCTGGCAAACTTCACAACAGCTGTTGGAGGAGCAGTAGGATGTGTTTGCTTTTTAATATTGCTTGTTTCTTATTATAAGATGATAATTTTATCCTGTTCATTCATCATAACTATCTTTGTACAATTTGTAATCAGCATAGCCCAAGGCACACTGTACTGTAAGATTCAACCGCAACGTTTTAAGAATTTTGCTCTAGTCAAGGAGCAGTACTGTATTTGTCTCCAGCACCACCTAGTGACAAATTTAAAAAGCTGCATGTTATTGAGTTGAAAATCATCTTTGACTTAAAAAGCCAACTACAAGTGCCCAGGCCAGTGGCCATGTGCAGCCACTGAGTACCTAAAATGTGGCTAGCCCTAATTGAGATTTGCTGTAAGTATAAATGCACACTGGATCTCAGTAATTTTTATATTGATTGCATGTTTAAAATAATATTTAATATATTTGTTTAAAGAAAATGTATTATTGCTGGGGGTGGTGGCTCACACCTGTAATGATAGCACTGTGGGAGACCGAGACACTTTAGGCTGGGAATTTGACGCCAACCTAGGCAACATAGTGAAACTCTATCTATACAAAAAATTAAAAAAAAAATAGACGGGCGTGGTGGTCCACACCTGTAGTCCCAACTACTCGGGAGGCTGAGGCAGAAGGATTGCTTCAGCCCAGGAGTTTGAGGCTACAGTGAACCATGATCATGCCATTGCACTCCAGCCTGGGCTACAGAGAGAAACCCTGTCTCAAAAAAAAAAATCAATATTAAAATTGGTTTCACCTGTAAGTTTATATTATTCTTAATGCATCTATTAGAATATTTAAAATTGTATATGCAGTTTGCATTATATTTAATGGGACAATGATAACTTAGCTACTTAATTACATAGTTTTACCCATGTAGCCCATTTAGTAAAAGTATGGGGGAAAAGAAGCAAATGAGACTAATCTGAATTTATTCAAAAGAACGTGTTGAATCCTGAGTGGATGTGACAAGAATAAATATATCTAGGTTTGCTTTGTATGTATACTTTTGATTATAGGTAATTAATAGTTGTAGTAGATTTACTAACTATTAAAGTGCCAGTATTGAGAGTCCACTAGGTGCCAGGTATTGTTTTAAGAACTATGCATGCATTTACTCATGTAATCCCCACAAAAATCCAATGAGACAAGTACTGTTATTTTATAGAGTGAGGCCCAGAGAACTGAATGCCTTGTCCAATGTCAGGTGGCTGTGAAGAAGAAGATTCAGGCTTTGGACACAGTCTGGCTCTAGCGTCTACATTCTAAACTGCTCTGCTGTCCTCTTACTGAAGAGAAAATATAAATGAAAAATTTGTTTTAAAAATCAACTGGCTGTAGGATAACTGCTTTAAGCACATGTCCACACAATAGTCATAAATTATTGCTAGTTAGTTATTCTTATTTATTTGTTTACTTTTGAGACGGAGTCTTGCTCTGTTGCCCAGCCTGGAGTACAGCAGTGTAATCTCAACTTACTGTAACCTCCACCTACCAGGTTCAAGCAATTGTCCAGCCTCAGCCTCCTGAGTAGCTGGGATTACAGGCACATGCCACCATACCCTGCTAATTTTTGTATTTTTAGTAGAGATGGGGTTTCTCCATGTTGGTCAGGGTGGTCTTGAACTCCTGAGCTAAGGTGATCCACCTGCCTCAGTCTCCCAAACTGCTGGGATTACAGATATGAGCCACCTTGTTATTGTATTCTTATTAATGTGATTTGAATGGATGTAGTGAGAAAAGTAGTTATTTTTAATACTATGTTTCAGATTGGACATTGTTTAGCCTCTATCACATATAGGAGACATCGTGAAGATACTAAGATGAATAAGATGATTGCCTTTTGAGTGCTCAAAGTCAGGGGAAGTTGAGTTCATAAACAAATAATACAGATGGAGGATAGAGAAGAAAGTTTCTAAGAAGATGATGTTTAAACAGTTTTAGAGGAAAAAAATAGGATTTGTCCAGCAGAAGGAAGAGGGAAGCCAGAGGTCCCAGGCAGAGGGGACAGTTGGACAAAGTCATGTAGTCATGAAACAGCATTAGCACCTGCAGAAAACTAGCAACAGTTCAATATTGCTTGAGTTTCAAGGTGTTGGGATACATAAGGGTGTTAATCTAATGGGACTGTCACAAAGTTCCTTTATAGAATGTTGCCAGCCTCAGAACCTATCAGTGTAGGAGAAAATGATTATGTATGTGAGATGATAACTTCTGAGTTTGGCTTGATTTTTTCTGTAGTACTGCTATTTTATGTGATAAGAAAAATCCTGTGGGGGGAAAAAATCTATGAAACTACAGTTCACAGAATCTGTTCAAGAACGTCTCTCTAAACTTTAGGATGCTCTGTGGACCTTGTAAAGATCAAATGAATTCTTATGTATGACACTGCTTTGAAAGCAGCCCAGTGCTCATTAGATGCAGGTTTTATGATGCCATCATCCCTTTGGACATAAATCAATCAGATTATTTAAAAGTCTAGAGCACAATTACTTTTAAAGTAAAATTTTAGATGCCTTTTTGTTACTTGTTACTATAGTGAATATTAAGAAACTTTTATTGGCTCCCTTACTACAAGGATAATAGATTTTCTATAAGGATTTTTGAATTCACGAAAAACTGGTCTACTAATTTTAACTAAAATGAACAGCAAATTTGGTTAACATGGTAAAAATGCATATATACATAGATTGACTGAGACTAATTAAAACATATTAGTTTTGTCTTGTTCATGACTTTTGAAAAGGACCTCAATTTGTATCTAAAGTATCATCTGATAGTATCCCATGTGAAACCTCCTAATCATTGTAGTTGTATTCTAACTTGAAGAACTAGAAAAATGTAGCCTAGAGGTTTCCTCAAACTGGTTCATGGGTGAATTAGCTTCCCTAAAGAAAGGCCCCTAACTTAGATCAGCAACACAGAGATAGTCTTCATTTCTGCCACTCTAGCATCATGACATTGTTGACCAGGCTGGGTACAGACATGTGCAATATATGATGATGGGTGGATTAAGTTACTTAGGAGATGTTTAAAATGTAGATCTTTGAGCCCTGTAGATCCAGTGAATGAGAGTCTATGGGATTGAAGCATGGGAATTAACATTTGTAGCCAACATCCTAGAAGATTTGAACGCACACTAAAGTTTGAGAAGCTCAGGACCAAATTGTAGTTAGACATGGTCTATGTAATTAAATGTCAGTCACTCTTCTATGTGAATATTCACTGCCTTTTCAGAAATCAAGAGGTAAAAGCTGTTTTTGATATAGCTCCTCTGTTAGCAAAACCAACACCAAGACACTCCTCTCATGAAATTTGAAGCATAGTTGCCCAACACTGTTCACACCATCTGATTTCAACTGGCCTCAGCATTCTAGGGAATTAACGCTAAACGATGTCCCTGCTCACTTGCTCTATGACCATTCTGGTAAATTCTTCTATCAGTCACTTTTCTGCTATAAAAGATTTATAATGTAGTGGGGTGAGCTTTTTGTTCTTCCATATAGACATTTCAGCAACTGACTACATTTGCTGGAAAGAAAAAAATTCTAAACATCTTTTGAAATGAACAGTCCATCTAAGTGTCCAGTTTGACAAATAAGTAGTTAGATCCCTTTTTCATGCTTGTTATTTTCAGTGCAAATTATAACTGCTTATGTTACTTGTTACAGGAGAAATTGCTGTTATATGATTCATGACTTATAAGGATGGTTGAGGTCTGTAATTACAGTTTTGTTGCATATTTATCTCGAGGACCTACAGGTTATATAAGGCATTTGCTTGCTTTGAATACCACTTTTCACCTTCATCCCACTCCCCAATAGTTAATTGGTTCCACTGCTTTATATAGTGAGAAAGGTGTATTTAGGAGAATTTGGCAAAAGAGAGTGGCTAAGGCAAGAAAATATAAGACAAGTCTAGTTTTTTAGAAAGATTATAGGTATAAAATTACAGCTCAGTTGTCATTTTGCCTTAATTATTCCCCATCAAATATAATATTCTTTATATACATGAAGTATAGGAGCAGCATACATTTTTAAAATGTCAAGTTAATCCCACATGAGAACAGTGGACTGGAATTTTGTCATGTTAAATAAATCCTAGTTCTTCAGACCATACTAATTATATGCCTGCCTATTGAGTCAACTGTTAGATATAAAAGTAAAATCACTTTTAATAGAAAACAGAAGATGTTTATCCAGATAAACTATAGATTCAACAAACTATAGGTAGAAATATCTTCCAAAAATTATAATGTATTAGCAACTATGCGATTTTACAGGGAGACCCTAAGAACCTCTTAGAGTATGCTAAGGGTTAGAGCACATAGTGAGTCCGCACTGTGTGGCAAATGGAATAGGATTTGTAACTTTTGATCTAAATTATTCCAGATCTCAAGTCTTTTTAATAAGAAAAATGGATTCCTTTATTAAGGGAAAATTAACAGTTATGATTTCATAATTTATTCCTGAAATTGAGAAGCCTGGAGAAAAGAAGTAACAACATTTCAGATAAAGAGAACGTAGGCAAAATTTCACAGAAGGAAGGAGTATCGTGGAACATTTAAGAGGCAAGCATGGCTAAATCAAAAGATCGCATTAAAAAACATTATAAATTTTGAAAAAATAATCTCTGCCCGCTAAAAGCCTGAGATCTGGGCATTTGTATATTCTTGGGGCAAAATGATTGACAATGGCGAAGATGGTTTGACATCTCTCTTTTATAACTGTGCAGTTTCAATTAATTCAGGCAAGATCAAAACTATCCTGTGCTTGGTTATTTCTTCTTTCATAAAAAGAAGACTCTTTCCACCTCAATTTTCTCATTCTGGACAAAGCTATTAGAAAAAAATAACTCATTTCCTTTTTCTTATTCCCAGTTTGAGCATGTATCAAACCTTGACATAGGGAAGAATGTGCCCTTTTTTCAGCTCCATTTTGATAGTAAAGGGATTTGGGCTAGTAAGATATTACAATTTTCATAAAGCAAATTTCTCCTTTATGCTGCTTTCATAATTTTGAACCTTAATTTGGGGACTCCACGGGGAATTGGGTAGTAACCATAAGTAGAGTCAGATCCTTTAGCAAGCTATCTGCATTGGACAATTGTGTGTGTGTGTGTGTGTGTGTGTGTGTGTGTGTGTGTGTGTGTGTGCATCAAAGAGAGAAAATTCTCTCTCATTTGTCTATGTATCTATTCATTCAGAAAGACAAACTGACAGAGAGGGATGGAGAAATGGAAAGACAGTTATTTTTAAATTTTCAGCAAGGGGAAATTTGAACCAAATATATAAAAAACGAGGTACGCTGCAGATGCTGATAAGGACTGATAGTTGCACTTAAGCTTGGTTAATCTAGGTAATGTTCATAGACTGTGGATCTGCATGGTATTGCACGTAAACTGCCTCTTCAAAAAAAAACATGCATTTCTGCATTTCAAAAATGTGAATTGAAGGAGTACAGCCCATAATTGCTGCAGAGTTGAAGACCACTGCCATTCAGAACTGGGAGGAGTGTCAAAAAGCTTTGGAGAAACAAAACTTTTTTTGTTCAGTTTCTTGCCAGTTTCTTTTTTATATTTTCTAAATGTGAAATGTGGGAAAATTTAACGTATCAGCTTGATAAGAAATTTTGCAACATCTTAAACATGAATGAGAAGATGATGGATATGATGGTGACTGTTTTCATTCAAATAAAGCCAAGGAGACAGATTAAAGGTAAGGGTATAGTACTGTGTCCCATTCCAAATGTGATTTCCGTAACTTTTTTCCTATATGTGCAGAGTGATGACAAGTTGCTTGTTTGCAGATTCTTTGAACTATGATTTGCTTAAGTTAGGACATGGTTTGTGTGTGTGTGTATGTGTGTGTGTGTGTGAGAGAGAGAGAGGGAGAGTTTGTGTGTGAGAGAGAGAAAGACAGCAAGAGAAGCAGTTGTTAAACTAAATTTCTTTTACACTTAAATATTGTCACTGACTCAGGCAGAAATTTCATGATTAGTCATAGGACTAATCTTGGGAAGGCAAAAGTACATGAGGAGGTACCACATAAATATAAATAATGCAAAAATACATTGATTTATAAGAAATTCAGAAGTTACAGATTAAAAGTCTTGCCTAAATTTATGCTATTGTTCCCCCAAAAGTGCCTTAAACAACTTTTTTTTTAACTCTGATCTGTATTAACAATACTTTGAATATGGAGTTAATAATGAAGCTACCATAATGTACATCATTGTGCATGTTAAGAATGGGTCAAAAGAAGATGTGACTAATGTCATCCTCATGTTCCAGTCACAATATAATTTTCAACTTCACAGAGTCGACCTTTTAATCTGGCTTTCTTAAATTCAGCAGGTTTTACTCTGACAAAATCCCAAGTGACATTTTAGGCCTAAATAATCAGCTCAGGTGAACAGTTACAGGTGTTTTACATAGGATTTATGATAGTACTTTTACTGTTGAGTTTGAAATTAGAAAACGGAAAACACGAATATACCTTTCATTTCCCAGATTTATTTTCCATACGTTAAAACAGATTTTCTACTCTAATGAACTTATGAATCTCTAATAATGCAATTACTTTTTACTTACATGTACTCTTTCATAACTAAAAAGTCATGATTGAATTCCATATCTGCTTCATATACTTTGTCTAATTTAATCCTTCTGGTGGCAAAGATACTTATTAACGTTTTGCAGAAAAAAGCAATTAAGGGTCAGAGAAGTTCTTTATGATGAAGTTTCTAAAGGTCAAATAAGCTAATAAGTAGTAGATTTCAGAAACTAAAACCAGGCCATCTGACTCCCAGATGAGGTCTCTCACCTATAAAAACCCTATTTTAAGGTGATAAAAGTTAAAAGTTAAGTGAAAGTGTCTCTTAGTTTCCATGCTGGCTTCATAAAAACATGCGTTTTCAAGATGAATACAAATACTTAAAGCTTTTTCAAAATTCTAGTATATAGGAATTAAATGCTTAAATAATTTTAGTTGATTTTGTTTGCTTTTTTGTTTGCTTCTTACATGTTGGGCTTTATAAAAGGATTTCAATAATATTGACTTTGTGAACTCGAATTTTTGATTATCTCAAATTAATTTTAGGAGATTGTAAATTCTAATTCCAGATTTTTAGTCTTGTTTCTGGATGCTTCATTTTCTAAAATTTTTAGGATAAAATCTGCTTTGTGAATATTCATTCTCTTTTATATGTGTGTGTGTGAGAGAGATGGTAATAAAATGTGGAGAAGCAGCCAGATATATTACTTGGAAAATAAGTAATATATCTGTACTTATAATCTGTACTTATGTATAACATTACATAATAAGTAATGTTTAATACTTGTAAAACATTCATTTATCTCAGAATTGTTTCTCAAAGAGTAGCTCTTGGACCATCCATATCAGAATCAGCTGAACTTAAATGTGCAGACTGTAGGGCCCCACCCACAAGCTTCTGGAATGAGAATCTTAGGAGGTGAGCTGGAGCTATTACATGGTACTTCTAGTTACTTCTGATGCTGACAATCAACAGATTCCACTAGGAGAAATTCCATTCTATGACTTAGCAGTACTGAAATGATATTTTGGTTGAATCATTCATTCTCTTCTCTTTAACTCTGTCTTACTCCATGTAGCTAACATTTTCTCTTGTGGGAGAAATAGAGTGTGTTAGGTCTACTTGCTTAAGCAGCCGCCACGGGTAATCAAACTAGAAATGGTAGATAATAACATGTCTATACGGGTAGACAGTGCAAAGGGTGTGTTGAGTTCTGAATTGTGTAGGAACCCAATTTGTGACAGAAAAAAAAAAGGTAAGTGTTTAACAATCACTGTGGTCATCATACCACAAAATCCTAAGCCTGTTTATCTTTTATCATCATCTGGTTGTTGATGATAATAAGGTTGTTTCCATATTCTGGTTTAATCCAAACTCCTTCCCTTCTCCAACCTCACAAAAGTTGGAGAGGGCAGAGCAGTGATTCTAGAGAAAACAGCTCATGAGAAGATATATCAGAGGCACTTAACTCAAAACTTTCCAAAGGGGGTGTTCCAGGAAGCTGCTAGCTGCTCTGCATTGCAGGAATAGTGCTAGAGAAGTCATGGACACTGTGGACATTTGTCAAAGAAGCAAGGACACCAGAACAGAGAAGAAAACCCTTTCCTCCTGTAGTTTCTATCTAGCACCCTTTACTGACCTAACCCAACATCCTAACGTCCGTCTAGTCAGCAAAGAACCAATAGTGGAAAGTACCAGCTCCATTTTCACAGAGCAATAAAGAAGCGTGGATAAGGAGTTCAGAGTCAATAAACTGATGATCAGCAAACACATGATGCTTTTTTAAAAAATTATTGGATATTTATAACTTGCTGTACTATCTTTTGTTAATGTGTTTCTTTGGTTAACTTTTTTTCTCTCAGCTGCTCACCTGTTCTTCCAGAAAGTATATTATTATGGCAGGTTAACAATTATATTCCACTGGGATATTTTAATTTTGAATTGTGATTCATTATAAATTAATTTTAACAAATGTCTTAATTTAGACATATTCAAATAAATCTGTAACATACCTTTTGAATCATTAATGTGTATTTTAGTAAACTTTTTTTTTTTTTTTTAGATGAAATCTCACTCTGTTGCCCACGCTGGAGTGTGGTGGTGCCATCTCAGCTTACTGCAACCTCCACCCCCCAGGTTCAAGGGATTCTCTTGCCTCAGCCTCCCAAGTAGCTGCTGAGACTACAGGCATACACCACCATGCACAGCTAAATTTTGTATTTGTCATACAGACAGGGTTTCACTGTGTTGCCCAGGCTGATCTTGAACTCCTGATCTCGTGATCTGCCTGCCTCAGCCTCCCAAAGTGCTGGGATTACAGGCATGAGTCACAACTACACCTAGCACCTTAATAGGGATTTTTATATAAACTTTCAGATTTCTAGTTAAAGCTATTCCTAAATAATGTAAGTTTTGTTATTAATGTTATTGGTGGTGCAGTCTTGCATTAGATCTTTTTTTCCATTAGATTTTCCATTTGGCTGTCTTTAGTATTTAGAAAATTTATGATTTTCTAATAAATTTTGACTTAATTATCCTGGATTTATATAGCCAACACTAACACTCATGTTGATTAAATGTGATTTTGTATTAGTTGTCTTCTTGTAAATCTTCTAACATTGAGACAGTTAAAAAAATGACATTACTCCACTCTGGGTTCAACTCCTAGTGTGCTCACTGACAAGGTGTTTGATGACCTGAACCAATTTGCTGAGTTGCCATGTGATTAAATCTGAAATTGGGGAGTCATCCTCCCTACCACATGAAATTGTTATGAGGATTAAAAGAGATAATGATTGTTAAATTCTTTATACAGAGCTCATAATAAGCATTTGCTTTAAAACTGTTATAGGATGGAAAATGAAACCTTTCCCATTATCTTTATGTTTGGGCTCTAGCCCCAGATAACATAGTTCTTGAGCCACCAGACAATCCCCCTAGAGCTTGGTAAGAGGTTGCCTAAGTGATACTTGAACTTCCATTCACCCTATTAAAGGGAAGCCAAATGTCTTTGTGGAATGGAATTTGTTAGTGTGGTAGGGAGTCTTAGATCTACAGAGGCAGACCCTCGGCTTTTCTCCTGCCCTCTGTAGATTAGAAAGGTGTGCTCCATTCAAGTAAAATACGTGGTTTTCAAGAGGTCTTCTCAGATACCAGGTTGTCTGCTAGATGGGCAGGCAGGACTTTTGTCACTTTTCCAGAAACTTTCCAAGTAGCAGAAACTCAAAGGCTAATCCAGTGTATTAGAATGGAATGTAAAGACACAATTTTAGGAGAGCTTTAAAAATGTTTATAGGAGTTTATGTGGTACAAGTGCACATAAGCATAGACGGGTCATGCTTTCTCTGTAGAGAATTCTGAGGATGGTTGTCTGTCTAGAGCTTCTTGTGATGGGGAGCAGGATAGAGTGGGAATGCAGTAGCTGAAGTTCCTTGCATTTGATGCAGTTTGGATATATGTAATTCCCATTGGTCTAGTGGATGTCTTAGAAGATAGTCACAATGCACCTAATGGTACTTCCACTAAGAGAGCTATCTACCAGGCAAAGAAGCCCCAGTCTTTAGAGTCTGTGGGGTAAATTGAATTGACCAGAGGTGCACGAGCAGTGACTAGAGGTCATCCAGGAAGGGTACAACCCATGTCAGAGAAGAATACACTACAGGTGACCCAGTAGGGACTCCATTTATGTCCCAAGGGAGAGCCAGCATTTGGATTCCTGACCTAAAGGGAAATCCAAAGACAAGAGAAAACTGTAAGGCGCATCACATAACAGAAACCCTGTTGCCTGCTTTTTCTCTCATAAGCTCCTCTCCTGCCCAGATTTTGGAAGAATCTGAAGCACCAGAGCAAGTGGGATAAAGTAGCAAAAGGAGAGAAGAGTAAAGACTGATTTTCTGTACTGCACTGTAGCTCTACAGGTCTGGAATAAGGCCTGAATGGAAACTGTAGGAGAGACATTTGTATTAGAGAATGAAATGTGTATTAGACTTCATTGCAGGGCTTCATGCAATACAGGAAATTGTGACAGAGATACTAAAATGAGACTCTTTCTTAAAACATAATTGGCTGTATAGTTTGGGATTTGCACAAGAGATTATCCAGAGTTGGGGAAGAAATACCCTACAAAGCATTTTAAAGGCAGCATTTAAGAAAATAAATGTTTTTCTGTTATGCTTCAAGAAGTTAAGACCATTCAATCAACTAGTCACACATATATTCATTCAATACTGTGATCTAACCAAACAAAATAATGGCAAAAGAGTCAATAACCTATAACTAATAATGATATGTGAGCTGAGTGTCATGGCTCATGCCTGTTATCCAAGCACTGTGAGAAGCCAAGGCAGGAGGATCACTTGAGGCCAGGAGTTCAAGAGCAGCCTGGGCAACATAGAGAGACCCTATCACTACAAAAATAAAATAAAATAAAAAATTAGACAGGTATGATGACACATGCCTGTAGTCCTGGCTATTAAGGAGGCTGAGGTGAGAGGTTGAGCCCAGGAGTTCAAGGCTGCAGTGAGCAAGCTATTATCACACCACTGCTGCACTCCAACATGGGTAGCAGAGTGAGACTCTGTCTCAAAAAAAAAGTATGTGTATATCTGCTTAAGAAAATCCTTGAGGAATGAATTAGTAAAATAACTTGTATCAATAAATATACTTTATTTACTGTTATTTACGGTTCAATCCTTTTTGTTTAATATGGCCATCTACATGGATTTCTGCTGTAAAACAAGCTTTCTCTCAGATACTCATGTTTAAAATCACAATTAGTTGGATACAGTAGATAATCTATCCTTGGGGTAAAAATGACCGCTTCTAAGATCCTGTGCTAGGGAATTG
The DNA here is from genome assembly GCA_963574635.1 of Cheracebus regulus. NCBI lineage: Eukaryota > Metazoa > Chordata > Mammalia > Primates > Pitheciidae > Cheracebus > Cheracebus regulus. The sequence continues at coordinate 40,280 of CAUYQU010014877.1, forward strand.
GAAAACATAAAATTTTATCCAATGGGTCTGTGACTCTCCCAACATACATCAGCTTTATTCTTTTCATTTAATAATTTATTGCTCTGCATCTAAGATTCTCCCCTGAGTTTTTCATTTTTAAACCAATGGTAGTTTAGCTATGATTTTAGAATGGCACCCAAACCTGTAGAAAATGATTCTTATCACATTAGTTGAGGCCAATACTGATATAACGAACAAACCTTAAAATCTAGATGTCTTGTCAGAACAAAAGTGTTTCTGGTAAGCATACAGCTCTATTTCAAATGTCATTTCAGGCCAGGTGTGGTAGCTTATGTCTGTAATCCCAGCACTTTAGGAGGCCAAGGCAGGAAGATTGTTTGAGCCAGGGAGTTCGAGACCAGCCTGGGCAACACAGCCAGACCTTGTCTTTAATTAAAAAAAAAATTAGCCCAGCATGGTAGTGCACACTTGTAGTTCCAGCTACTTGAAAGACTAGGAGGAAGGATCGCCTGAGACCAGAAGATCAAGACTGCAGTGAACTATGAACACACCATTGCACTCCAGCCTGGACAACAGAGAGTGCTTGTCTCAAACAAACAAAAAACAAATGTCATTTCAGAGTTTTCTTTCATCTGGGGCTCTGCAGTCTTCCATACATGCCTTTCAAAGTTGTTGGCAAAGGCAAAAAACCCATGAAGGATGATCCCTGGAAGTTTTCATGGGCCAGAGACTTCTACCAGAGTCCAGTGGTCATCATTTATTTATTCACAAGACCATACCTGCTGCAAGAGTGCCTGTGATGTGTTGCCTTGACATGTTCTCAGGAGAAAGAACAGATGAGATTGGTCACTAGCTGGCCAATCTCTGTCGCATCTGGCATATTCTACCTGTATACAAACTGTCGTTCCTATGATCGTGCTTTTAAAAAAATTGTAAAAGTCATATTTTACTTTAAATTGGGTGTGATGCAGAGATTTTCTGTTCCATTTCCAGATCTTTGCACCTGCTGTTCTTTATGCTTTGAGTAATCTTCCCACAGAACCTTAGGTCTTCCTTTGTTACCTCCTCAAAGAAGACTTGTCTTAAATTCCAAGTTGAGCAACCTGGCCGGCCACCCACTCAGACACACACTCACATACCCTCTACTTTTCCTGTTCCCTATATGCATCTGTAAAGCTTCATGGGAAACTCATGATAAATACTAGTTCCTTTCATTTGCATCAAGCTATACTAAGTATTAATTCCTGTCAAAGGCTAAATTAGTGTTTTGGGTTAAGTAAAAACATTTTGTTGCAAAGAGTTTTTCAGATTTTAAATGAAGAGTGTGCACTTCTGGACTTTTTGTGGTTTTACAGAATGACTTAACAAATGAATTTGATTCAGTTGATAGGATTCTTATTTCCTAAATGAATTCATATGTCTAGTTATTCCTAAATTACATTTGTACTATGTTTTTGTTGGTGGTTGTTTGTTGTTTGTTTTTTGGTGTTTGGTTTTTTTGGTGTTTTTTGGTAGTTGTTTGTCGTTGTTGTTGTTGTTGTTGTTTTTCCTTCAGGCTTATGACCTTGGAAGTATTTGTGGAAGTCTCCTGTTAAGAGAGAAAACCCTAAATGTATGGGTGTTTTGGGTTTGGGGATGCAGTGAGGTTGTGAGAAGGAAAGGAACAGAGATTCCTGTGCTCCATGAAAGTAAGTAAATATGTCGCACCAGGAGATTTCTCCCTTATCAAATTAAAGTGCTGCTATTCAGTATATCTTTCTTCAAAGAAGAAAAGTAGTTGAACTAATGCTAGCTCATTTATACAGATAACTCAGAAGAAGCCCAAGGAACTAAATGACTTTACCCATGTTCCCAACCTGTAAGTTTATGAGAATGAATATACTTCAAACATTATCTGTTAAAATTATACATAAAGTGCACAACTTCAGCAATTATCCACATATTATGACTATCATGCAAAGAAAAAAATAAAAATAAAAAGAGCATTTTCCACATATCCTGTATTCTCAAAATTGTCCTATAGTATTTTGTAATAGGTAAATTAACTGTTCAGAAATAAATTGGAGTCAGCCAAGAAATTGGAAATCTCACCAAAGTTATCAAAGTTCACTTTTTCTTCAGATCAAGAACTTTGGGATATCATTTTTTTTTTCATCAAGTCTGGAAGGATGTGTCAAATCTCAGTGTTTATATTAGCTCGTTCCATGAACAGTTTGGGAATAAAGACTCCCAGTGATAAAAAATTGTCTGTGTTCTGAGTCTAACTAGTAACATATTTTAATTAGAGGACAAACCCAGAATATCTACCCTCCAGTCCTTTGCATCACTAAAGCAATTTCCAAAGATGGAACTGTCTGCAGAAAAGAATAACACAATTAAATGTATTATTGATGCATCAGGCAGAAATTAGAACACAACTCAAATGCATAACATTATAATTTCTTAGCTGTCCCACCCTGACAAATAAAGATTTAAGATGCTAGTGAACTATTCATTATGGGACTGCAGAATAATAAGATGAATGAAAGGACCTCATGAAATTTATTTTCATCATAGGTTTTAGTCACTGAATTACCTATGAATGTAGCAATAGAGGTTTTGTGAAGAGTCACTGGAAAATTCAACATGGCAAGGGACTACTTCCTAATCAGTTGGAAGGGTATTGATTTAGTGCTGGAAGGAGTTGTTGTTTCTTTTCAAATCTACATTCATAAACACTCAGTGGCTCGGATTCTCTTTTTTCCTTCTTTCTTTTACTCGATACACAACTACCGAGTTACCGCTCATTGCCAAGCACAGTGCTAGGTGCTGATGATCAAGAGGAACTAAGTTACAGTCCTTGCCCCTCGAGACCTCACTCCAGCTCACAAACATATGCAAATAATATTTGGTGAAAACTGTCATATGAACATTCTATTGTGCTGTATCTAAAAGGCTATCGCAGAAGGTTTCTTCAGGGAGATATCTTTGCGTTGGATCCTAAAAAATTTCTTCAATGCTTAATTTTAGTTAAATCCTCTTAAATTATTTTCTTATAAGCCTCAATTCATACATGCTTAGCATTTCCTCACAGGACCCTGTAAAATTCCTGAGGTAAAGCGCTAACAATACCTGGTGCCTGGAATACCATTAAATCTTCCTTGGCATGGATATCTGGATATTGAAATCTCAAACTTTCAATCTTTTTTATTTTTAATAGATCTCTTGGCCTCTGACAGTTTGATTAATCATTAAGAAATTTACTTTTCTCCGTTTTTTGGAATCTGTGTCCCTGGTATGGATTCATTTACGCACTGCCAACATTGATGCTTTTTGTTTATATCTTAATTCCTACCTCCCATGTGACTGTGATATATTGGTTTTCTTTTTCTATTATAGTTTCCTTAATCTAAATATCCTTAATTTAAGTATCTTTGTCCATGTTCTTTATCAGGTTTCCTGAATTTATATCTGCCTTAATATAGTGCTTTTTTTTTAACCATATGCATATTCTTTTTTTTAGCCATATGCATATGCATATTCTTTAATTTTGTCTCATTTAATTTGTCTTGGCATTATCTTCTCTCTTTTTCCCAAAAAAATTCTCCCAGGCTTAAGAAAATTCAAAGTTAGAAATGAAAATTTGGAAATAATTTAAACATAGTAGTTTTTAAATCAACTGAGTTCTTGTTTATGGGGACACAGTTAATGATTCCATTGCTGCTATAGATGTATATTGGAGTTTAACAATTAAATAAGTAAATGGTGAATATGGGAGCCATGTTTCTCAGAGTTGGAGTGGGAGGTTATGGATAAGCAAAGAGATGAGGTTAGAACAATCTGTTTGGTAATGAATTAGAGTCAGATATATCAGTATGAATTCATGTTTCGCTTAATATAGGTACAGATAGAAATATCTATAGATATGGGTGAATACATATACATGGGTTAGTATGCAGACACATATTCTGTTTCTGTGTCAGTTGAAAGGGCCTAGCAGCAAGAATACCCCAGTAAGACTGAGCACATCTATTGCACAGATTTTGGTTTCAACTACCATTTTTCAATAAAAGGAACCAAGACTCCTTGGAGACATGGTTGATTCCAGAACTAGAGCAGAACATAAGCAAGTTGAGCATTAACCATTGTATAATACCAAAAAGTAAGGAAGTGTTAAATAAAAAAAAAGTAAAAATCTGCAATGATGCCAAAAGAACAGAGGAGCCAAATGACTGAGCTCCTAATGACCAAAGGTGGAATAATTTGAGCAATAAAATAGGTTATGTGGTATTGTATCACAACTCAAAATATTAAAAATCTGTCTATACTGAAATAAATTATTTAATAAATAAATTGGGAAGAATAGATAAGTCTCTATGCAGAAGAATTCCAAATAATTTCTGTAGGTGTCTGATTTTATAGACTTTCTGATAATATAGATTACCTACCCTTCCAGAGATGGAACATTGCTCCTCCTTCCTTAAATGTGGTTGGCACATAGTTACTTTCTTCCAAAGAGTGCACTATGGAAAGGGGGCATTAAAAAAATGACTTTACAATGGAAAAATATGGCAAAAACTACCCCAGACAGGAAGTCAAGGTCAACATCCACAGTGATGTCATGAGGTGATGAAAATGGCACTTTTCTTCTGCATTCATCTTCCCAAAAACATATAACCATATTCTGATCAGGAGAAAGATATATGACAAATGCCAACTAAAGGGCATTGGACAGGATACCTGACCTGTACTCCTCAAAATGAACAAGGTATCAAAAAACAAATAAAGTCTGAGAAACTGTCACAGCCAAGAAGAGCCTAAGGAGACATGACAAGTACATGCAATGTGGTTCCTTGGGTAGGATCTTGGAACAGAAAAGTGATTAAGAGAAAAAGTTAATAAACATAAATAAAAGATGGGGTTGTGCACAGAGGCTTATACCTATAATCCCAGCACTTTGGGAGGCTGAGATGGGAGGATCACTTGAGCTCAGGAGTTTGAGACCAGCTTGGGCAATATGGTGAAGACCTATATTTACCAAAAATACAAAAAAAATTAGCCAGGCATGGTGGTGCATACCTGTAGTCCCAGCTACTCTGGAGACCGAGGTGAGAGGATCACTGGATTCCAGGAGATGGAGGTTGCAGTGAGCCAATATTGTGCCACTGCATTCCAGCCTGGGAGACAGAGCAAAACTCCATCTCAAAATAAAATAAGGACTTTAGGTAATAAATCTGTGTCAATATTGTAATGGAAGTGTCATAGCAATATAAAATGTTAACAAGAAGGGAAACTGCACACAGCATGTATGGGAACTCTGTACTCTCTTAGCAATTTTTATAGGAACATAAAACTGTTCTAACATTTTTAAAAACTTGCAAAAGTAAAGAAATAGCATAGTCAATAGGAAATGACACAGTGGAAGGAAAATTACCTTTGCCATTTTCTCTCAATATTCTTTACCTTTCAGCCGATGTATTAGGGAGGGCTAGAATTAAGCAAAACATGAATATGAGCAAAACTCACATTTTTTAACCAATGATTATTCAGAGGAATGCTTCCATTTCCTTTGATTTTGGAGACAGATAAAATACCAAAACCACCTAAACTACATTACTTATTTCTTACCTTTTAAGTTCAGGGTATCTCACATGTTTATAAATTCAACTTTTATCTCAGAAATTGCTTTGGAGTTGTGGAATTATTAAGTCTGTGTCCTAATCCAAGCCCAAAGCATACTTCTAAGACTCTGTGTAGCATGAAGCTCTCACCCACAGTATTCCAAAAAGAACTAAACAATTCACTGAAACAAAGAGAAGGAAACATGCATTATCAGTCCACTGCAGTGTCACCCAGCAAGATTCTTTGTAATGATCAAAAAATATCAGAACACATTTTTTTAAGCAAATAAATGCAGCTTACTTTCTGCTGCTGTGTTTCCAGGAAGCTGTCCTGAGATATTCTGCTGGCTGAGGCACAGCCATGGGAAAAATCGAGGTTGATTTTTCTAAAATTATTCTCATGGGCTTCCTTCCTGTGCCACAAAAGAAAAATAATCGTGTCAAAACCAAATCCCAGGCCTGGCAAGCTGTGGGAAGCAGCAGTGAACTTTTTCACAAAACTAGTGATTGAAGATGGGCCTGAACCAGGCTTTTCTGTTTGCCGCTTCATACCTCCTTGGTGAGGTGGCTACTTTTTGAAGGTTATTCATTAGACATTAGGGATTCAGGAATAAGCTGAGCTCAATCCTTGCTTTCAAAAAGGTGAAAGATCAATGAGAAATACGATAAACGATGACAAACATAATATTGTGTTAAACACCATGGATACAAGTTGTGCATCTTGGATACTAAACATTTTCAGCAAGGATTCCATGATTCTGCTGGGGCTGGGTGAGGAGGTTTCATAGAGGATTTGATGTGGCTTTTAGGCTGAGACTTGCATTATGAATGACAGATTGAAGTGCTACAAAAGTGAAAAGGGTATTCTGAGCTATGGTGGCAGAATATGCCAGAGCATAAAATTGTGAGATGATTTAAAGAATTGAGATTGGATTAAGACAATTGCATCTTGCAATTTCAATTTGCAAATTGTGATCTGAATGTAGGGCACATGTATTCTGCGGCATAGATGGGATTGGGGGGTAGGAGGGGCTAGCAGGAGATAAATTTGGAAAAATAGACAAGAGCCAGGTTATAGAAGCCATTCTACGATATATTAAGAATTTTGGACAATAAGCAGTGAGTAGTAATTGAATGGTTATACATGGAATAAGGGTTAGCATTTAATAATTTTTTAAAAGAGTGGGATAATCACATTACTTGTTGACGCTTTTATTTGTACTGCCGCAAAATTTAATGTCACAGTATCTATCTATAATGTTTAATAGCATGAGCTGATGGGGTGTTGTGCTAACTGTAAACATTTTACAGCTGAGATTGCCTCCTTGCTAATTCATGTGCGAAGCAACAACTATGAATGCATTCTATTCTTCTTTACCCTAGAGTAAATGTTTAATATGGAGAGAAATGCCGGATATAGTATACACCTAAAGCAAAATTAAAAAAAAAAATAAAAATAAAAAACAACAACAACAATATCACCAAATGGGAGCAAAGAAAAATCAGTATCTTGCAAATTGCCATTCAGTAGAATATCTCTCTGGACCTTTGTGTTTATTCAATAATTATTCAACACTATGTATGTGACCTATGCTGGGAAGCATTTATGTAAAGACAAATAACAAGAGTTCCTGCCCTCAAGCAGCCAGCAATCTAGTGAAGGAGTCATATGAGTAAATAAATAAGCAAGATAAAATACTAAAGTTTCTGTGAGAGTAGTCTGTGGAAGGAACAATGGGCCATTGGAGAAGAAAGAGGTCAGTTTTATCTTGATGTATATGCCATGTTAGGCCAGGAAAGTCATTCTAAACAAAGTGGCCCTTGGATTTTCTTGAATGCTAAACACATAAACAATGAGGTAGGTGATGAGGGCATTTCTGTAGGAGCTGTAGTGTATTAGGGACAAAAGTGAGGAAGACCTTCATGAGTTTAGGAACCCTAGAAAGAAAGCTGCTGAGTTCAGTTGTACACCTCATGTACAGTACCATCTTAGAGGGTCAGCTCACATCAAAGCATCAAAGGCTGTGGGAATGACCCCCCACCAAACCACCCCCACCAGCTACACACAGATGTCAGCCTGTGCAGTGTACACCTATAACCTATGCAACATCATAGGACACTTCTGCATATTATTTTAGTCATGATGATCCATGTAATAAGTTATGTAATTAATTATGGAATGAGAATAACAGTACTTATCTTATGACTTTTTTTTTTTTTTTTTTTTGGGATGGATTTTTGCTCTTGTCGCCCAGGCTGGAGTGCAGTGGCGTGATCTCACCTCACTGCAACCTCTGCCTCCCAGATTCAATTGATTCTCTTTCCCCAGCTTCCTGAGTAGTTGGGATTACAGGTGTATGATATCATGCCCAGCTAATTAATAGAGATGGGTTTCACCATGTTAGCCAGACTGGTCTCGAACTCTTGACCTCAGGTGATCTGCCCACCTCAGCCTCCCAAAGTGCTGGGATTATAGGCATGAGCCACCACGCTTGGCCCCTGTCTCATAAATTGAAGTGAGAGTTACATGATTCAATATATATAAGCATTATTACAAATGCCATACAAATTTTTTAGTTCATTATTATGTTGCTACAAAGAAATACCTGTGACTGGGTAATCTATAAGAGGTTTAGTTGGCTCATGGTTCTGCAGGTTGTACAGGAAGCATGTTGGTGGCATCTACTCGGCTTCTGAGGAGGTCTTGGGAAACTTTCGCTCACAGCGGAAGATGAAGAGGAAGCAGGCATATCTTACAAGGCCAGAGCAGGAAGAAGAGAGAGAGGAAGGTACCACACACTTTTAAACAACTAGATCTCATGAGAACTCTATGGTGAGAACAGCACTAGAGGGATGGTACTAAACCATTGGAAACTGCCCCCATGATTCAATCACTTCCCACCAGGCCCCACTCCAGCATCAGGAATTACATTTCAACCTGAGGTTTAAGTGAGGACACAGATCCAAACCATATTAACAAACATCAGTTCTTATTATTAATTCACTGAAGATTGTTAAACATTTTATGTTAAATCCAACCTTTTATATCATAAATGTGTGACTTTTAGGTTTAGGCTTTATCACCCTAATATTATAAATGTATTTTCCTACATTTCTCATATTATTTTTCCATATTTATCTCTAATCCTTCTGAGATGTGTGCATAAACAGATAGGCATGTGAAGAAAAGTGAGGGAAGGCTTTGTTATTTCAATGAGCCAAAGGTGACCCCACATAGTGGCCCTGTGTCGTTTCCTTCTTCGCAGTAGGCTGGGATCCATTAGCCTAGAAGCCCACCCGTGCTAAGCCCAATTTTTTACACATCCAATTGTTTTAAATGTAACCCGATTAAGCAAATTTTTACCCATTTAGAGCCTGCCTGTTTTGCATATCATATGAAACTGCACCAAGCATCTCTTAGACATCGATAAGATAAACCCCAGGGCTATAAAAGATCCCAAGCCACTACAAACCTTCAGAATTCTCTGACCCAGAGTGTCCCCACCATCATGGATTTAGTTAAGTCCCCTCTCTGATCCCCTTCTCCAGGAGTCCCTCTTTTTTTTTCCTTTTTGTTTCAGATAGTGATCCCCGCAACATTGCCTCTGAAAGTTCTCATGTCCTAAGTGACTTACCTTTTCCTGCAAACCCGTCAAAGCACTATTTAAATCAAGCTCATTGTGTTCTATTACTACCTTGTGGCCATATCTTTTTCCTTGGCCAGTCTCCCAAATCCCTTGAACTCACTACAGGATTTGTTTTTAAATTTCATTTGAATATCCAGTTTTTCTTGAGACACTTATTGAGTAGTTTCTACTTCTTATAGTAATTTTAACTTTCCAAATACCCGTTGTTCTATTTAAGAACTCTCTAGCCTGTTACAGTGATTGAATTATTTACTTATATAGGTGCCTAACTATGGTTTTGTTCGCTGGTAGTTCTAGTCTCCTTTCATATTTCTGCTTAATCTCTTTTGCTTTTCTCCTGCCTTTGTTCTGTTGCCCTGTTTTAAGTAGCCATGCTGTATGCAATAAAACAACATCCCTTGGGATTTTGCTTGGCACTGTGAAATATTTATGAATTTTTCAGATGAAGAAGTAACTCACATCTCTACAATATTGAATATCCCAAGCCAGGAATGTTTATATATTTTCATTTATTTAGGTTTTCTTTTATGTTCTCCATTTGTGTTTTACAGTTTCTAGATATGAGTCTTTAATAATTTTAACTGGACTTATTACTATATGTTTTATATATTTTGCCATTATTGTAAACTGAATATTTTTTTATATTCTCTGTATGGTTATTGCTGAGGTATATAAAGTTGTAGATTCTCAGTGATTATTTTGTGCCATTTGGTACTTTTTTATTTTACTCGATTTTTATTTTGTATGACAGTGATGATGAGATTATCTGTATGTGTGTGTATGTGCATGTTGTCAAGAGCAAGTTTATACTGTACTTGCAAACTGGCCCAAGAACTGTCTTTCTTCTTGAAGCCACTTTTGTTCATGTGGTCCTCTCCCCTTAAACCACACAGCTTTCTAGCCTTAATCACCTCAGGTACACTCCTTTGGCATGCATATCTTATTCCATGTGAGCTTGCTATTAGAGAATAATAACAACATCAAGTATTTGCTTTCCCACAGAGTTATGCAAATGGCCAGTGCTCAATAAATTGTTTTTAGCTTTTCTCATTATTTATCACATTTTATACCTTATTTTAAAATATTTCCCATTTTGCTTTATGTTTCATTATTTTTAGGCAGCAGCAGGATGAGACTAGACAATCTAAAGGACAAGGAGTTGGTGATAGTAGGTGTCTTCTGGCAGACTTATGCCCTGCAGCTACTGGGCTGGCCCACCTTTGTTTTTTATTTGTTTGTTTTTAATCACAGAAGTGTACATATAAGCCCAGATGTCTAGCTGAATAGGTTCTACAAAGAAATGATAAGAGACCTTAAAGATCATCTACTGAAACTGAAAAAAAGTGATTGGCATATTATAGTCTGTATGTATTTGTGGAAATGATGAAGTAATAAAAGGACTGTCTACCCTTCATTTTAAAATTAGAAAGCTCAGTAAGGTAAGTGAAAATGTTGGACTTTTAACCCAAGTTGCCTAGCTCTGAAATCCAGTTCTCTTTTCTGTATTTGATATTGCCATCCAGATAATCAAATTCTACAGAACATACTAGCAAAAGGCTCTCCCTCAGAATTGTATAAGGGATCCAGATTGAATCTATAAACCCTATAATCACACTAGAAAGATCAGAAATCTATCTGAAAGTTGTATTGCTTATCATTAGTGCATTCCCCATCTTGCTTTCTCTTGGACTTTCCTAACCTAAATGGGAATGAAAGATTATCAAAACCAAGGTTAATCCTTGAATCAAGGTCTTACAGGGAAAGTACTACCTATGAGGGCCAAAATAACTGTAGCATTTGGAATTGGAATGGTTGCCACCTGGGAGCTCCTAAACTTTGTCTTCAGCATTTCATCAACAATTTGGAAAACATCTTCTTAATGCTAAACATTTTATTGCTTTAGTTTAGTTTCGTTTCGTCAGCCCCCCCCACCCAACTATTAAAAAGAATCTTACTGCCTTATAGATAATTGTGGTTTTTGTATGATATAGAATGTGTAATAGTATTGTGACTTTAGAAGGCACTAAGGAAAATTTTTAGATTTCAAAAGGCCCAGGTCCTAGGCTAAAGGAGGATGAGAAATCTCCATTGAGACAAATGCTACTTAAGCAGCAAACCACCATGGCATGTGTGTAGCTATGTAACAGTCCTGCCAGATATGCATATGTGCCCCAGAACTTAAAGTATAATTTTTAAAAAAAGAAATAACAGATAAATAAATAAATGATAAAAACAACCTAAGGTTCTGTATCTTTCAGTATTAATTTGAAATGGTTCAACATTAGGAAATTAACCAGATTAAGAAAGGAAAACAACAAAACACATCAAAAAGAATTAATGACTTAAAAATTCATTAAATTGCAATATACAAAAGGAAGAACAAAGGTTATTCCAATAAATAAAATGAAATATTTGTTGAAGGGTAGGAGGATACATTGAGAGGTTGATACTAACAGGCTAGAGACATTGAAGATAGATTTTTTTTTATGGGTTTGTTTTATAACAACGTTTCAATAAGAGAATAAAAGGTAAATGAAATTTATAACAAATCAGCGAGAAAATACCACCAGGCTTGTATTCCTTTGGCTAAAATACCCTACTGTTATTCTGACAGTTGGGGAATGCTTCAGACTGGCTTGGAGCTGGGAGAATGAGTCCCCAGTTGGACTTGCTTTTGCAGAGAATTAGGCAACTTCTGCACATGGTGCACTTATAGGAAATTAATTATAACACACAGTCATAAATATTTTGAGAGAGGCTGGTGAGAAGCAGCATAATAATTTTTCAAGTAGCACATATTTATTTTTTGCTATCTTAAATGAAAACGTTTGGAGAGTCAAAGAAAGTCATATATATGTTCACCTTTGTTCTGATTTTGCCCCCATGATATGCTTATCAGTAAGCTGTGGTGTTGTGACCCCCATGATACACAGATTAATTGATATGCTGTTGACTAGGGTGTTCTACCGAGAAACTGCTTATTTTTTAACTTTGGAATGCAAGGAAAGACAGTGGTATTCAAAGGGATTCATTCTTGGTCCTTAGGTTTAATATTTTTATCAAGACCTAGAGGAGAGACTATAAAATGAGCTCATTAAGTTTGCTTCAGACAGTAAGCTTGGGTGTCAGGCACAATCCTGAGAAATAGCTTGGCAATGCAAAGTTGCCCTAGGGAGCTGCATAAAGTTTAGCCAAGATGGTTGTTTGTGAAAGAAAAAACCTGAATAGACAAACTGAAGAATAATTGGCTTTGGGAATATGGTCAACATAAATTGTAGGACTCTAATTCATTATAACTCAACCCATGGATCAGAGCTGTAACACTGAGCTTTTAACAACACACATTGATTTTTAAAATTTATTTACGAAACATTCTTGAAGCAAGAAACTGATGGTAACAAGCAGTCTCTTAAGACACTCCTCGAGATCAGAGACCATGTTTGGGTCACTGTTGCACCTTCAGCACCTAGGACAGTGCCCAGGACCGTGCCCAGGACAGCACTGGATTTAAAGGCCGTAAGCAAGGATGGAGCCAGGAAGAAAAGACTGGAGCACAAAAAAGACAGTGCTCTACATTCTAGGGACGGATTTCACTGAAGAAAAGAAACAAGCACGCACAAGTATTTTGGTCCCCAAAGGAAGATGCTGAAGCCTAACAAAAAGAAACATAAATATCACAGTGCCTGGTTAACAACTCAAGTTTGACATTCAGGTTTTCTGGGTTTAGCACATAGACTCATGTTAACTTGTCTTTGAGATTTGGAGTCTTAATATTTAAACTAGGGATGTCTTGAGATGCCATAAAGAAATACCACAGGCTGGGTGGCTAAAATAACCGAAATTTACATTCTCACAGTTCTGTAGGCTGTAAGTTCAAGATCAAGGTGCTGACCAACTGGTGAGGGCTCATCCTAGCTTGCAGACACCCAGCTTTTCACTAAGTCCTCACATAGGGGATTGGGGGAGAAATATCTTCCTGTTCTTATGAGGCCACAGTTCTATTAGATTATGGTCCCACCTTTATAACCTAATTTAAACTTATTTGCCTTCTAAAAATCCTAACTCCACATTTAGTCCCATTGGAGGTTAGGGCTTCAACATATGATATTTGAGGGACACAATTTAGTTCACAGCAAAGATAGCAAATTTCATTATGCTACTTCCAGCAGCATAATGAAAAACTCAATAGATAGATAGATAGACAGACAGATAAATATAGGTATAAGTATAGATTACTTTTCTTCTAGCTTTACTTTTATAAAGTGCAGAAGGTAGTTGACTCTCGAGGCAAAGATAAAAACACCTGAAGTAAACCTTCCTTTTGCTTCTGGGCTATAGATACTTACTTGTAAAGTGCTAAATTTGAATCAAATGCCATTAATCTAGAAGGCAGAACCCTGAGTCTTTATATGAAAAGCAATGAGTTTATTTATTTTTTTCTTCTGTAGAAAACTAGTCTGTGAGAAAGCACTGCAGGAATAAGAATTTAATAGCATGGCACTGGAAAGAAAGATGCTCCTCATGATAAAATGGTTTATGCATTTTAAAGTAAGGTTTGTGGAAATTAAAAATTAAATAACATGATTATGCCAGCTAGATTTTTCATCTTCTAGAATGATTTAAAAATAACATATTTTTATGTCAAAATCAGAAATCACTATAGAAATGGATACGAGTAGTCTTTAACTAGAATATCAGGGTTTCACAAAGCTTTCATCTCTGTTGCTACAATGTAGCCAAATTTGCATTTCAAGGAATGTTCCAGAGTACAGTTTTGTAAGCCCTGGAAGTGAGAACTTGATTTTCTTCATCCTAAAAGGGTCTTTGAACAGTGTGCCAAGGGTGATCAATATTAAATATATACTCTAAGTGTCTCTTGATTATGGGAGTATTAGTTAAATGACTGTTTATTTCACATGCCACCATTTTAACCCATAACTTGCTTTAGTTAGGAAAAGTCAGTGAGTGGAGTGTTGAAAGTTGTTGCCAGGCTCTGGGTATCAGTTCCTAGGTAGGCAAAGGCATTTCCATGCAGAATGACCTGTGGGTGCAGGGGTCTGGGCTCCACTGCTGCTTCTGTCCTGTCTTCTCTAAGCCCCAGTTTCATCTGCAAGATGATAATTAGCATCAATCTGGATTCAACTCAATGTAACTTTGGGAGAAAAGTGCAACTCTAATGTGTAAACACTTAGCAAATGGTGAAGAAAATTTAAATTAGAGAAATATATATTCTACAAGGTGTGTCTTTTAACAGTATTTTAGAAAGAACATATTGGCATGTTAAACTCCTAATAAAAATATGTTAGGAGATAGTATGAAAAAAATCTGTAAAAAATATAAGGTAGGCAGCATAGGACAAAGCATTGATTATAATTATTTTTAATGTGCTTGTTTCTTCTTCACGTAAAGGCTCTCCTTCCTTGCTGTTCTGCCCCTTCCTTTATCCTTACCTGACATGGGTCAGTCTCCCCAGAAAGGTATGGTCACTATAGATAATGCTTTGGGGAAAAGCATTCTTTTCAAGATATCTTAGCAACTGTGGAAAGGAGAATAGGGATACCATCACAATTTATAATTTTGAAATAACTATTCAGTGTTGCAAAGAAAGTCTGATAAAGTAAGACCATAACCTGAGGCCTATTTAGAGTTTAATGAATTGATCTCTTTGTTTCACTGTTATTATAGTAAAATCAGCATAAAAACATTGCTTTTTCCATCTGCAGGCTCTGGGTTAACAGGATCATAAAGCAGCAAATTGCTAGGTGCACTGTGGCAGTTTCAATAATAATAATAATAATACTGGAAAATAGAGTAATTGACACAATTCTCAATGGCAGTCATCTTTTTCATCTTGCCTACTCTTAAGTAGAAATTCAGCTAAATATTTTTCATTGTTACAGTTCATGAAATAAAATAATTAAAGATGGTATTTTTACCCTAGGATTCTACTATTTGTCCGATAAATTTAGAATCATTCTACACAGATGCCAATTCTCCATCATGTTCTGTTACTCCACAGCCCTATTAAGAATTCTCAGTCTTCTGGGCTGGGCGCAGTGGCTTACGCTGGCAATCTCAGCACTTTGGGAGGCCGAGGCAGGTGAATCACCAAGGTCAGTGGTTTGAGAACAGCCTGGCCAACATGGCAAAACCCCATCTCTACTAAAAAAAAACAAAAATTAGCCAGGCATAGTGGCCCCCTCGGTAGTCCCAGCTACTGGGGAGGCTAAGGCAGGAGAATCACTTGAACCCAGGAGGCGGAGGTTGCAGTGAACCAAGATTGTGCCACTGCAGTTCAGCCTGAGCGACAGAGTGAGACTCTGCCTCAAGAAAACAAATTTTTTTTCAGTCTTCTGTGTTGTTCCCCATGAGACTCCTCCAATACTAACTTTGCTTCACTACAAAGTATGAAACTCTTATCTAAGGTTTGCTTGTGCTCACTGAAGATAGATACTCTAATAAAATGATGTATGTAAAATCTATGTAAAGCTCCAATTTCTTTTTCTAAAATCTGAACTTCCAAAGGACAGCGTGGAGATTAGATTCTGTCTTCAGATTTTTTTTTTTAATAAAAAACTCAGAAACATCAGAAAATACTTCCTTTTCTGTGCTTTTTAGAGTTTTACAACCTCTCCAGAAAAGGGAGCAAGGACAAAGCTTATGCTGTTCTTATTATTAGTCATTCAGAGGAGGCAAGATGGGAGGGACAGGGTAAGGGCTAGATGTCCTAGTTTCTGAAAGACAGTTTGAAAGTTTAAAGGATTTCCCTATATTCTCTGACCGAGAAATGTATATTTTATATATTTTTTAGAAAAGTTGGGTTATGCTGCAGTAACAAATGGTCCCCAAATTCTAATGTCTTACAGCAGCAAAAGTTTAACATTTGTCCCATTCTAGGGTAATTGTGGCTTTGCTTGAGGTCATCTTCATTTCACTATCCAGTATAATGGAGCAATTTCTAACCAAATACTGCCAATCATTATGTCAGAAAGAAAGAGATTAGGTTCAGCTTGCAAGTGACACATCTTTTTTGCTTACACGTTGTTGACCAAATTAAAACACATGACCAAACTTGATGGCTTTGACATAGTATATTACTCTTCTGAAAAGTAGCAAGACATACTTTTGAAAGTCTACCACCAGCTGCTAATGCTAGTTATAAGTCAGGCACTATACTAGGCATTTATAAATACTAACTCTCATCTTCATAATCTTAGAATATAGGGATTTTTAACCATCATTTTGCAGAAGAGGAGAAAAATTGAGCAGTATGAGTATGTTCATACATTTTAGTTATAGAAAAGCCTATGACTGAATACAGATCTAGCTGACTGCATAGCCTAGATTTTCCCAATAACCTGAACGGTATCTCAGATAGTACACTTATTATAATCAGTATCTCCTTGAAGAGAAGCCAATGGGAAGAAAAATCACCAGGTTCCTCAAAATTCATGAGTGAAAAACCTAGCTCATGATCCAGCTATATAATCCATATTTTCCCAAACATGGAAACTACCCTAAAAAAAATCATCTAACATAAAACATAATAAACTAAGAGAAGAAATGAGATGCATTGGTTAAGGTAACGATAGTTGTAATAATATTTAAAACTCCCCACATTTCAGCTAATTAACATAATGAAATTGGTTTTCTCACTCATGTTGTAAGCATTCTTGGGGGACTGGAGACTTTGCTCTCCCTCATGGTTCAGGATTCCAACTTCTATCCACCTTTTTGCTCTACCATCTCCTGGGATCTCGGGGTCCTCTGTACTCAGTGGATAGGTAAATTGAAGGTAATGAAGGTACACTTGCTTCTTATCTGCTTCACCCTAAATATGATACACAATATGTCTACTCTCATTCCATTAACAAAAACTTGTTATAAAGCCCTAGGAAGCATGCCTTGAATTCTATCCCTGACTGGGCAGCCGATGCCAGCAACAACTCTACATTATGGAAGGAGCTTCATGAATTTTTGGTTAACTTCAAGACACCTCTGCCACATGGGACATTGTCATATTTATGATGATACAAAGTAAAAAGTGAGTTAGTACCAAGAAAAGATGCAGATACATTTCTTTTCATAAAATGTTTGTTTCCCTTCTCCAAATGCAACCAATAAAATTTAAAAAAATTTATTTCTATCAGAAATCTAGTAAATGGCTTGTCAGATGTTTTACTAGATATTACTAGGGATGTAAAATAAAGCATGATGTATTTTCTGACCTCAAAGGCATACCATAGGTTCTTTCATTAAAATGCAGGGACTGAGGAATTCTTTCTGAATCTTTCCCATAGCTGAGTAGGTAGCTGGAGAAGACTCAGTTTTCTCACCTGTGGAAGACTGTGTGGCAATTCCTAAAGGATCTAGAAACAGAAATCCCATTTGACCCAGCAATTCTATTACTGGATATATACCCAAAGGATTATAAATTGTTCTATTATAAAGACACATGCACGCGTGTGTTCACTGAAGCACTGTTTGCAATAGCAAAGACTTGGAACCAATCCAAATGCCCATCAATGATAGACTGGATAAAGAAAATGTGGCATATAAACACCATAGAATAGTATGCAGCCATAAAAAAGGGTGATTTCATGTCCTTTGCAGGGACATAGCTGAATCTGGAAACCATCCTTCTTAGCAAACTGACACAAGAACAGAAAACCAAACACTGCATGTTCTCACTCATAAGTGGGTGTTGAACGATGAGAACACATGGACATAGGAAGGGGAACATCACACACCAGGGCATGTTGGGGAGTGGGGGGAGCCAGAGTAGGGATAGCTAGGGGAGGGATAACATTAGGAGAAATACCTAATGTAGGTGATGGGGGGATGGATGCAGCAAACCACCATGGCATGTGTATACCTATGTAACAATCCTGCACGATGTGCACATGTACCCCAGAACTTAAAGTATAATAGTATAATAATAAAAAAAAACAGAAATATCTGTTCCCCAAGGTTGATGCTGAATTATGAAGCCCTGTGGAAAAGGAAATTAAGCACATTGTTTACTGTCTCATTCCCCTTTCTCTATAATCTATAGAAACTAGAACATATAAATATTGGCAGAGCCTGTTTTCTTTTTTCTTTTCTAGATAGAGTCTTGCTCTGCAGCCCAGGCTGGAGTGCAGTGGCGTAATATCGGCTCACTGCAATCTCTGCCTCCTGGGTTCAAGCAATTCTCCTGCCTCAGCCTCCTGAGTAGCTGAGACTACAGGCATGCGCCACCATGCCCAGCTAATTTTTGTATTTTTAGTAGAGAAAGGATTTCACCATGCTGGCCAGGCTGGTCTCAAACTCCTGACCTTGTGATCTGCCTGCCTTGGCCTCCCAAAGTGCTGAGATTACAGGCGTAAGCCACCGCACCAGGCTGGCAGAGCCTGTTTTCTTAGCACAAAATGTAAATTTCAGAAAACTCATTTAGTTCCATTTATATAATCATGACAAAATATCATATAAAATACTCAACTTCTACAACTGAAATGCAGAGATAAAGATTCCAATAAAATTTGCTAATTACTATTCTCATAATTCCCTGGCTTCTGTAACTCCCATTTTTGTTACTCCACCCAGAATTAGGAAGTCAAATTTATTAGGACTCTGGGAATTGGTACTCCACTGCCCTAATTTCAATAAATCCACAACTAAAATGAGGGAAGAGAGTCTGAATTACTATCCCTTTCTTCAGAGGAAGGAAGCATTTTTAACTGGGCCTATGGCAAAAGTTTTCCCTCAATTCCTAAAAACAGAGCTTCTCAAACTTGCCTTAATAGTAAAAGCCACAGAGAGTACTTGCCAAACAAATTAAAGGACTTATACAAACATAGTTCTGAAACTTGAGCATGCACCAGAATCTCCTGCAAGCCTTGTTAAAACAGAGATTTCTAGACCCCACCCCCAGATATGCCTATTTCATGAGCCTGGAGGTAGGGAGAATGTTGAGAATTTATGTTTATACCAATCCCCAGGAGATGCTGATGCCGCTGATCCAAGGACCACATTTGGAGACCCCCTCTACCCAAAGCATAGACGCCCAGTCCTGGCTGCTGATCTAAACCAACTGCTAATGCAGAGCTGAAGTGAAAAGCGCTGCCCTTTGATTTTAGGTTTTCAGAGAGGACATTTTTCTTTTTTCAAATTACAACACCTGGCCCTTGAATTGGGAATTTGGCCAAGAGTTCTCTTGTACTTAACTGCTTCTCCCTGTGGCTTTTTAGTGAGTCACCAAAAGCTCTTTGGTGTTGTAATTACCCTTAATCCTCCTTCTGGTCTTTGATTGTGTGCCCCTCTTTATTTTTCATATGCTTCTTCATCTCTCCTGCCAGCTGCCTAGCTGAGACTCAGAAGGTTATTTGGTTAAAGCATTGCGAAGTGCAAAGGAAGCAATGTCTAGTGCATTTGGCTTTCCCTTCTGCACTTGGCTTCACTGCATACAACCTGTACAACTAAACTACATTATCTATTGTTTTTCAAGTTTGTTTTTCTAATCTGTAAAACAGATAATAGCACGTTACAAGATATTGTGAACAAGTAAAAGTACATAGTTCAAAGAAGAGGCTCAATGAATATTCTATATTGCATTTTCTTCCCTGCCTCTTGCTTTCCTCTCTCCTTTCTTCCCTTTTTCCTTTCCCTTCTTCTTTTACTCTCTGCTTTATCCCTAACATAAGATCAGAAAGGAATGAATCTCCTTCCCTTCTACATTCTAGACTAGTCATTTCACAGCCTGTTTTCTTCTCATCTTTTGCCTCCTTTCTGTGAAACGGTAATGCCAACCTTCAGGTTCTAAGACTGTGTCCTGATGTCAAGCCCCTGGGTGTGTCACTAAAGTGGGTGAGTTCAGGAAGCAACAGACATCACTTTCTGAGTCCTAGCTTTATATATTATTTAGTAGCAGACATTCCCAATATTATGTCTACTGTCCTCATTTTTTATTATATTACTGTCATCATTATGGTATAGCTAACAGAAAAGCATAAAACACAAGTTATGAACATCCAAAAGGTATTGATTATTTTCCAAACCTGAAAGTATGGCTATTCACATGATTATGTTGTGTAGTAACATGTGAATCATAGGGACACACTTAGTAACAATGGCATCAGAAATAACATCAACACCTGCCCTTTAAGCTTTTTTTTTTTTTTGTAACTGGTCTTATCCCATGTAGGCTTTGAGCAGACGTGCCTGGCCACACTGTATTGAGAGCGGAGACTAATGAGTCTAATTCTCTTTGAGGTTTAGAGAACTCTGGTATTTCAGTGGAAAAATATACCGTCTGCAAAGCAGAACTGTTATGTTTTTCTGGAACTTTAGAGGGCAGCAGAGGAGCTGTCTGAAAAAAATCCGTGCTTGACCAGGACAAGCATTTTTGTTTCCCAAGTTATTTCTACAAAACGTTCTCATTGAAAGGAAAGGATTATATTTTAAAAGGTGCTTGTAATCATGTTTTTAATGAAGATATTATTTCATATTATATTTCAAATATGAAGACTTTTTTCCCTTTGAAAACCTTTACTCTATACTGATTGATGATTAACTTGAAAAGAAGTCCCAGAGCAAATTTTAAAAGGGAAGGATTGGCTGATTACAAAGACAAAAATGTATATTGGCCAGGTGCTGTGGCTCATACTTGTAATTCCAATGTTTTGGGAGGCCAAGGTGGGAAGATCACTGGAGTTCTGGAGTTTGAGACAAATCTGGGCAATATGGTGGGGAAAAAAAGTAGCCAGGCTTAGTGGCGCATGCCTGTCATCCCAGCTACTTGGGAGGCTGAGGTGGGAGGATTACTTGAGCCTATGGAGGTTAAAGCTACAGTAAGACATGATCTTTCCACTTCACCCCAGCCTGGGAGACAGAGTGATACCTGGAGAATCACTACTGTGTGTAAGTAGTTAATAGATGATGTTGAGCAATGTTAGACAAATTTACTTGTTCACAAATACAGATTTCAAATTGAATAATAAAGCTGTTTTGCTTGAAGAATTAAAAGAGCACACTAGCAAAAAAGCGAAATGGGGTTTTGTTTTACAGGTGGAGTTTGTTTGATTAGATTTGTTAGCCAGTCTGGTTCACAACATCTGAATTTACCCATCCTGCAATTTAAGAGCAAGTGATTCAAAAATCAGTTTCTAAGTTCCTCTTAATGGTGACAATGAGAAACACTTGTCTCAGTTTTTTTCTCATTCTCTGGGTGATGCCAAATCCTGCAAGGCATTCAGCCATTGGTATGACTGGTCTGGTCCCCAGAGAGTGGGACTGTGTTAGGACTGAAGAGCCAACCCATTTATTATAAATAATCGCTCATTTACCATGCAAGTGAACTTGGGTCTGCTGCATAATGCAAGCCATCAAAGCAGAACTTATCTCTTTTCTCTTGCTCTGAAATATTTTCTTTGGAGATTGGGAGCAATCTTTCTTGCCAACTCTGCTCTGGTACCTTGCAATAAGGGAACCCTTACTCACCTTGTCCAGATTCTTTCCTCCCTGCTATGCAAGGGCCTGATCTCAGATCTTTTTCACACATTCGTTCTCTTCTTCTTCCTTTCTGAAATTTATTGTCTTCCATTTTAATTCTTTTAGTAACTATCTGATCATTCTCTTCATCCTAGTTTTTGCCTTTCTTCTCTCTTTTTGACTTTCTATCAGAGTATGTTTTCTTGAGCTTAGAACCTGGATTGTAAGAAATGAACCATGTGATTAAGTAGCCTTGTATTTTCCTCAGTAAGCTTTTTGCAGAGTGATCCATTTGCCCTGGGGGTAACTCCCAAAGAAGATCCTCTGGGACAGAATTTGTTCCCATCAGTGCCAGCTTTCCATCTGGCAGGATCTCTCAGGGTCTGCTGGTGCTGCCCAAGCCTTGCTGCCCACACTGATGAGATAGCAGTATACTTCCTAAAGATTTTGTGGCTCTGCATTATTAACATGGCCACATCCTCAGTGCCCATGGGCTCTAAGAATTTAACCCAACTAAAGCAACATACCTATTTGACGTACCTAAGTGGGAGTCTCAGAAATAAGTCACAATGCCCTTTCAACTTTCAGAAAATGCCATACTCTTTTTATCCAAAAGCCACAGAGCTGATATGACAGGACACTGACGTGGCAGAGTTCTGGCATCATTAAAATCCCAATAACGAGACTCTTACCATGTCTCGGAGTGTCTGCTGTGAATTACATGAGATGCTCTATCTGAGAATGTTTTTATGAAGATATTCACCTTTTGTTGCTTTCTTCCTTTTATCTTTTGGCAGAGGGAGAGAGCTTTGGTTTTGAGGCCAGTTTATTGATTCTGCCTAACCCAGGGGTAGCCCTCAAATGGCTCCATTGCTGCAGTTCCATGGTCAGCCACACAATTTGGTGTCGTGTCATGAGTAATGAGGCAGGCTGCATGTAGCTCCTACAGCAGACTCAAATCCAGAAAAACAGAGCGCTTTCAAGTTGGAAACACATCATTCTAATATTTATTACATTTTTTTTGGAAGTTGGCTGCAGGAAACTTACATTTCTTTCTTAACTCTTATTACATAAACAAACCAAAATGCTTTGAATGCCTACCATGTACCAAATGGGGCACTTATTCCATTTCTGAAGTTAACAATCCTTAAGAAGTAAAAATTAATTCCAAAACCCAGAAGAAAAGTTATTGTATCCAGTTTGTTTTATTATGTTCTGTTTTGTGGTGCTTTTTTTTTTTTCATGTGTATGTGTGTGTTGTGGGGGAGTGTTGTTTTGTTTTGCTTTGTTTTTATTGAGATTCTTGCCATGACATATTTCAGAAAATATTTTTAATCATTCTGAAAAGTCTTAGAATCAGAGTAAGGGAGTTTGTTTTCTTTTCAAGTGTATGATGGTAAATATAATGATAGTGAGTGATATATTGTCTCTGCCAGGGTTATATAGATTTGTTTCACCTCTACAGACTTGACCTATACCTGTGATGCGGTACCATGATTGTAGGCTAGAGATGAGGCCATGCTTGCTGAAGAAATTCAGCCAACTCTAAAGTATGTTGATTTTCTATATATTACATGACAACCACATTAGGAGAAGTTATCTGGGGCATTTTTGTAAATGGGATGGGGTTTCCAGGACACTGCAGAAGTAATGCCTTATACCCTTAATATTAAAATTCTGCTGAGCGTGATTTGATCTCTCTCTCTTGCTGTCTCTCATTCTCTCTCTTATCCTCTTTCTGTCACTCTCTGAATCCTGAGATGATGTCAGAACCCTTTAGTGCTACAGGTTATCACTCTGATAATTAATTGTCATTGAACTGGCAGGGAAAATGTTAGTTAATGAATAATATTTGTTGATAAAATGTCAGATAACAGAGGATTAATTATAACAGCTCATTTTGGGGAAAACAAGTCCATCAGAATGATGTTAATCATCAGTTTGCCATCTGGCCTAGATTAGGGGGCCATCTGGGTTAGCATTGAGTATTGAGTTACGTAAGTTCTCTGAAGCATCTTGATACAAGTTAGATGTATCCACGGCATACTATAAACATTGTGGGTTAGACTTTGGAGTTCAGTGTTTAATGTTCATAATTTGACTAGGCTGAGTCTTGCAAGGTTTTGGGATTTTAATAACCTGAACAAATCGGTAAAGGAGGAAGCAAAAGAACTAGGCAGGACAGGCCTGAGGACAATGATCCTGGTCTCCAGGAGTGGTGGGTAGAACATGGTGAACTTGAGTGTTATAGGGGCAGGATGGTAATGACCACCAGAAGCATAGGACCAGGTGGTCAGTTCATTCACAGCAGTACTCCAGCTGACAACCAGAGGACTAAAAGGAGAAAGAAATCCACCTTCTTTGGTATTCTTGTTCCAAGAAGAGTATACACATTGCTTGCAGGTGCTGGAGCAGATGAAGGACCAGATCACTAGCTTAGTTTCAGAATGAGCCTCAGCTCCTAGCTGAGAACTCACATGTAAGTCCAGAACACAGAATGAGGAGCCAAGAACTATTATTCACATGTTTCAAGCTACCACTCTTGGAGAGCACCTAGTATATGTCAGGTACCTTATCTTAAATATTTAACCCTTACTACACTTCTGTGAAATATATTTTTCATGCCTGGTCTCCAATTAAAAATTGAGGAAGCTCAGTGAAGTCAGGCAAACAATTCAATGTCCAATATCTAGTAAGTTTCAGGGTCACATTTTATACCTAGATATGTATGTATTCAGATATATCAACAAAATGAGTCAATGTAATGAGGGTATGGTAGGAGGTTGCAATTGGTGGTCCCAGGACACTGAATACTGTCCTAAATACAGTGAAGAGAGCTGAGTTTGTAGACTGAGGCATTGGGTACAATAATCCTTGCACAGGTTGGGAATTGACTGAAGTAAGGAAAGGGGCATGTAGAGAACCCTGTGGACAGAAAGAATTCATAATCGGGCATTGATCTGGAAGGCATATTGTATACACCTATTGAACATGTCAAGTTCTAACTCTTCGCTTCTGTCAGTAGGATTGGCCATCAAATTCTTGATTTTATGTTATAGAGAATCAAGTGTACTTACTGTAATTACTCTAAGTACTAAAAGGGCTGGGCTTACAGTAGTCATTCAACTCAGTGCTTATGAATGACTAAATAAATGGGTGTGTTCTTTCCTGAAATAGCAGAAGGCAGTAATAGAAGAAGTAATAGAAGAAGAAGCAGTCTACTTCTATTTATACTCAAAAAAGGTGATGCAGAAAGCTGGAGAGACAGCCTGGCAGTCTACACC
Organism: Cheracebus regulus; assembly: GCA_963574635.1. Classification (NCBI taxonomy): domain Eukaryota; kingdom Metazoa; phylum Chordata; class Mammalia; order Primates; family Pitheciidae; genus Cheracebus; species Cheracebus regulus. Next base: position 65,261 of record CAUYQU010014877.1, read on the forward strand.
TGTGCTTTAATCCCCCAATAATCCTGTCAAGGTTAATTTTCAGAGAATTCTTAAGCAAAAATATTTGGTGATTTCATATTCTACAGCAGGCTATTGAATCACAGGAATCCAAAATACTCACTTTTTATTTGGTTATAGAGGAGTGTTACTTATATTACTTTTATGAGAAATGAATAAGTGAGATGAATGCATTAAAATATATTTATTAAAATTAAAAAGAAATTCTGAATAGTCACAACTAGTTCTGCTACTTTGGTATGGAATATTGTGTAAATGTCTATCAGGTCTGGTTGGTGTGTAGTGTTATTCAAGTCCTGTATTTCTTTGAACAACACTATAAACCAACTAGACCTGATAGACATCTGTGATACTCCATAAAAAAACAGCAGAATATATACTCTTCTCAAGTACATGGCACATTTCCCAGGATAGATCATATGCTAGGGCATGAAACAAGTCTGAATAAATTTTTAAAAAATTATACAAAGTATGATTGCCAACCACAGTGGAATGAAATAAGAAATCAATAACAGAAAAAAAAATTAGAAATTCACAATTATGAGGAAATTAAGCAACACATTCTTAAATAATCAATGGGCCAAAAAATCCCATAAAGATTAGAAAATGCTAGGAGATAAATGAAAATAAAAATAAAACCTCTGAAAAAATTATAGAATGCAGCTTATATGGTATTTTGAAGGAAATTTTTAACTATAAATGTCTATATAATAACAGCATCTCAAGTCAAAAATTTAACCTGACAACTTAAGAAACTAGAAGAAGAAGAGCATTTAAATGCAATCAGAATGAAAAAAACAGTAAATATTATAACAGAAATAAATAAAATAGGGAATGGAAAAACAAAAAATCAATGAACTCTAATGGTTCTTTAGGAAAAAAAATTAAAAACTGACAAAATTTTAGCTAGACTGAAGAAAAAAGGAAAGAAGTTATAAGTTGATAAAATAAAAAAATGGGAATGGAGACATCACTACCACCCTTACAGAAATAAAAGAAGATCATATGAGAATGTGGTGAACATTTGCATCCCAACAAATTAAGTAGCTTAGATGACATGACAAATTTCTAGACAGACAAGCAGAAACAACCACTGTTGACTCACAGTGAAGCAGAAAATCTGAATAAACCTAGTACAAGTAAAATGACTTAATTTAAAATGAAAACATTTCCTGCAAATTAAAGCCCTATCCCAGATGGCTTTGCTGGTTAACTCAATTAAACACTTAAAGAAGAATTCGTAATAATTATTTACAAACTCTTTCAAAAAAGAGAAGACAATGGAATATTTCCCAACCCATTCTAGGAGTTAGCATTATCCTTATGTCAAAACCAGGTAAAGACATTGCAAGGAAAGTATGTCTTATAAGTGTAAACACAAAATTTCTTAATAAAATACTAGCAAACACTGGCAATAAAAAGGAATAAAGCATGAATGCATGCTACAACATGGTTGAACCTTGAAAAATATTATACTAAGTGAAAGAAACCAAGCACAAAAGACCACATATTTTATGATTCCATTTATATGAATGTCCAGAATATAGAAATCTATAGAGACAGAAATTAGATTAATTGTTGTGCAGGGATGAGGTATAAAGTTGGAGAGAAAAGAGAACTCAAACAATGCAATAACAAAAACACAAATAATCTGGTTTAAAAATAGGCAAAAGACCTTGCTAGATGTTTCTCAGAAGAAGACATTCAAATGGCCAACAGGTATATGTAGAAAATATTTAACATCACTAATCATCAAGGAAATGCAAATCAAAATACAATGAAGTATTACCTCACTCCAGTTAGAATGGCTCTTATCGAAAAGACAAAAGATAATGAGTGGTGGCAAGGATGTGGAGAAAACAGTACCGTTAAACACTGTTGATGAGAATGTAAATTAGTTTAGCCATGAAAAACAATATGGAGATTTCTCAAAAAATTAAAACTAGGACTACCATATGATCCACCAATCCCACTACTGCATATATATCCAAAGGAAATTAAATCAGTATGTCAAGGAGATGTCTAACTCCCATGTCTGTTGCCACACTATTCACAATAGCCAAGATACGGAATCAACCTAAATGTTCATTAAGATAATGTAACTTATGGATAAAGAAAATGAATAAATAAAATGTGGCATATATATATATATATGTGTGTGTGTGTGTATGTGTGTGTGTGTGTATGGTATATACACACACACAATGGAATACTATTTAGCCATAAAGAATAAAATCCTATCATTTGTGACAACATAAATGCACCTGGAAGACATTATATTAACTGAAATAAACCAATACAGAAAGACAAATACTGCATAATCTCACTCGTATTCAGAATCTGAAGTAGTTGATCTCACAGATGTAGATAATTGAATAGGGGCTACCATGGGCTGGGGAGAGTAGCAGGTGATATTGTTTGGCTGTGTCTCCACCTATATCTCATCTTGAATTCCCATGTGTTGTGGGAGGGACCTGGTGGGATGTAATTGAATCATGGGGGCAGGTCTTTCCCATGTTGCTCTTGTGATAGTATGTCTCACGAGATCTGATGATTACTATAAGAGGGAGTTTTCCTGCACAAGCTCTCTTTGCCTGCCACTATCTTATGTATGATGTGACTTGTTCCTCCTTGCCTTCTGCTGTGAGTATGAGGCTTCCCCAGCCACGTGGAGCAGTAAGTCCAAAAAACCTCTTTCTTTTGTAAATTGCCCAGTCTCCAGTATATCTTTATCAGCAGTGTGAAAACAGACAAATACATGGAGGAAGGGGAATGGATCAAAAATTGTTCATGGGGAGAAAGTTACAATTACTTACAAGGAATAAGATCAGGTATTCTATTGCATAGTAGAGTAATTATAGTTAACAAGAATGTATTGTATATTTCAAAACAGCTAGAATAAATGATTTTGACTGTTCTTACCACAAAGAAATGATAATTGAGATGATAGATATTCTAATTACTCTACTTTGATCATCACACATTATATACATATATTGAAACATTGGACCTTATAAATGTGAACAATTGTTTTGTGTCAATTAAAAATAAAATAAAATAAACCACAGAGGAGCATTGATTTTAGGATAAAATTACCAGAAAGTTGTGGAAGCAAAGAAAGATCATCAAGTTTATGGAGAGAAATCTAGGGACTTTTCCTAGCACCATTAAGCTCTGAACAAAATTCTGAAGGATTTAAAGTGCATCAGGCATATGAGGCAGAAAAGACATGGCAAGCAGGTGAATAGCCTTGGCACATGTAGGGCTTAGAGGAGCAAGGTGACTCAGTGGGCATGCAGGGTGCAGGTGGGGAATGTTAGGAAAAAAGTCTAGAGACTGGATTTTCAAGTGATTTTTTTTCTGCCTTTGTACTTTAACTGATGTTTCCTAAAATCTGCCTCAAGGAAGTGCTTCCCAAATTATCTGCAGCAAGTGAAAGATTATTATTCTTATTATTATTTTAAATCTTCTATGAACCAATATCTTTGTAAAACACAATAAAGATGGATTACTAGAGAACTGAAATGTGAAAAAAAACCCCACAAGCTACTGTTCATTTTATGTTAGTTCATTTTTGCACTGCTTTGAAGAGCTACCTGAGACTGGGTAACTGAAGAGGAAAATGGGTTTAATAGGCTTACAGTTTGTATGGCTAGGGAGGCCTCAGGAAACTTACAATCATTGCAGAAGGTGAACAGGAGGCAAGGCACATCTTCCCATGGTGGAGCACTGGAGGGAGAGAGAGGCAGGGAGTGCTAAACACTTTTTTTTATTCTTTATTTTTTATTTTGTGTTTATTTATTTATTTATTTATTTTTTACTTTTTACTTTAAGTGCGTACTATATCTGGCATTTCTCCCCATATTATCCCTTCCCACCCTCCCCACCCCCCGCAGTCTCTCCCCTACCCGCTCCCAACTGCCCCCAGTGTGTGATGCTCCTCTCCTTAAGTCCATGTGTTCTCATTGTTCAACACCCACCTATAAGTGAGAACATGCAGTGTTTGGCTTTCTGTTATTGTGTCAGTTTGCTGAGAATGATGGTTTCCAGAGTCATCCAAGTCCCTACAAAGGACCTGAACTCATCGTTTTTTATGGTTGCGTAGTATTCCATAGTATATATGTACCACGCTTTCTTTGTCCAGTCTATCGCTGATGGGCATTTGGGTTGGTTCCAGGTCTTTGCTGTTGTACACAGGGCTACAATGAACATTTGTGTGCGTGTGCCTTTATAGTAGAATGATTCTAAACACTTTTAAATGACCAGATCTTGTGAGAACTCAGGAGACAGCAGTAGGCAATGCTGCCAAATCATTAGAGGCCACCCCCATGATCCAGCCCCTCCCACCAGGCCCCTCCTTTGACATGTAGGAATTACAGTTTGAGATCAGATTTGGGTGCAGACACAAAGCCAAATCATATCACTATTCTTGGCAGCACTGTCAATTTGTTATAGCATTTTCTAAAATATTGACTTTCCTTTTCTGTATTTTTCTTATTGCAGATAAGTAATAAATTATTTGTGAATCTGCACCCAGTCCACAAATCATATTGTGACTAACAGGGGTCTAAAGGGCACATCCCAAAAGATTCCCTGACAATCCAGTGCTCAAATGTATATGGGAAACATTGGGAATTTTATCTGCCCAGACCTCCCCCAGGAGATGCATGCACAACATTGTCTAAAGTCACTAAGAAATTTTGCAGTAAAAGATCCCTAGTTTTCAATGGAATGGTATTTGGAGGTGGGAACTTTGGATGGTAATTAAGTAATTAGATGAGGTAATGAAGGTGGGGCTCCCATAATGGGATTGATATCCTTATAAGAACAGGAAGAGAGGCCAGAGCATTCTCTCTCTCTGCATGTTAGGACACTGCAAAAAGAAGGCTGTTTATACGCTAGGAATAAAGCACATACTGGTGGACTGCATCAGCCTACATCATGATCTTCCCAACATCCAGAACTGTGAGAAATAAATTCATGTTGTTTAAGCCATCCAGTCTATGATATTTTGGTATGGCAATCTAAGCTAAGACCAAAGTGAAGTAGATAGTGGTAAGTGCGATGGAGACAAGCAAAAGTAGAACAACAAGAGGACCAACAGAGAGTGCTGCAGTTAAATAAAATTGCACTGAGAAGGTTACATCTGGTTAAAATCTAAAGGTGAGAGAAAAGCCCTGCACATATGGGATGGGTAGGGGATGGGGGAGTGATTAGATAGAGCAAGCAATATGTGTGAATGCCCCAAGGTAGGAGGCTACTTGGAACTGTGCAAAGATCTAGAACAGAATGAAGGGAAGAAAGAGCAATAGGAAAGAAAATATGAGGCATAAGAGGGGGCCAGATCTTGTAAGGCCTTATAGGCTTTTGTGAGATTTTGGCTTGTACTCTGAGATTGAAAGCCATGAGAAGGTTGGACCAGTAGGGTGATATATCATCCAATTTGAGTTTGCACAGGATCACTGTGGCCCTTGTGTAGAGAGATTACAAGGGACAAGGTTGTAACTTTCCAGAGATACTGCCTGGAAAAATATTACAATAATTTAAACTTGAGGTGAACAAGGCTCAGAGCGCACAGAGGCAGTGGCAATGGTGAAAGTGGTTGGATTCTGAATATGTTGAAAACTACTAAGGTGATTTTAACAGAATTAGCTCATAGACCGGATGTGAGGCATGAGAAAAGAAATGACAATCATGATACTAATGTTTTTTTTACCTCACTAATTAGAAGACTTTCCCTATCCTGAAATGGGGAGAGAATGAATAAGGAGGATATTTGAGAGTGAAAAATATCAGGAGCTAAGTTTTGAACCTGATAAGTTTGAGATACCCAACAGACATTCAGATAGAGATGCCAGGTAGGCAATTGGATGTATGAGTCTGGAGGGCAGGGAGAGGTCCTAAGTGGAGCTATACTTTTGGGAGTTGTCAGCATTATACATAAAGCCATGAGAGTGGGTCAGACCAGTGAGAGAGGGAGTGCAGACAAACTGGAAAGTCTAAATGTAGTCCCTGGGGTATTGCTTCCTTAAGAGCGTATAGGGTTGAGGAGGAAGAGCAAGGGAGACAGGAAGAAAAATGAGAGAAGAAATAGGAAAACTAATAGAGTTTAATGGCATGGACACCAAATTCAGAATGTGTTTCCAGGAGGAGGGATCCTTCAACCTTATCAAATGCTGCCGCTGGACAGGTAAGATCTGGACTGAGAAGTTGTTGATGTCTTTAAAGAGAGCCATTTTTGTGAGGATAAAGGTAAAAGCCAGATTGAATCACATTCAAAAGGAATTTGGAGTAAAGGAATTGAAGAAAGTGACCATGGAAACTCTCCTGAGAAGTTTGAAACAGTAGCTGGAGGGAAAATGATAAAAGTGAGGTTTAAATGATGATAATGATAATAATGGTTATAAAGAGAATGGCGTATTTACATGTTGATTTAAAAAAGTGATAATGTAGGGGAAATAGGAGAACTGGAGCAATGAGCTGGAGCTTAGAGCACAAGTGAGGAATGGGTCTTTCCCGGAAAAGCGTTCAGTTAGTCATATTAACAGAAATGACAGGGGTATATGAGCTTAGATATAGGTACGTGAAAATCTGTAGTGGTAGAAGCTAGAGGAAGTTCTCTTCTAATTATTTCTATTTTCCCAGCAAATTTTAAGCTGAAAATAAGGAAGGGACAGGTACAGGAAATCGGAGGTGAGAAACAAGAATCAGTTGGCTATGAGAAGAGGGGAATGAAAAGTCTAATGTAAAGTAGTCTGATAGCCAGACAGCATTGAGGGCACTTTTAGGTTAGTGATCAAGAACTTGTAAGACCTGTCATCATAGCTGTGTGATTTAAACACACTACTTCTTTTCCTACTATAACTCTTGCTGACTATCCAAAACTCTTTGTGAAGTACTCACTGATTTCAGTCATAGGTGGGAGCTATTAGGTGGGACTTTGACATGGTTCAGTTTATATCATAAAAGTGTTACCATGGGGCCGGGTGCGGTGGCTCAAGCCCGTAATCCCAGCACTTTGGGAGGCCGAGGTGGGCAGATCACCTGAGGTAGGGAGTTCGAGACCAGCCTGACCAACATGGAGAAACCCCGTTTCTGCTAAAAAAAAAAAAAAAAATTAGCCAGGCATGGTGGCACATGCCTGTAATCCTAGCTACTCAGGAGGCTAAGGCAGGAGAATCGCTTGAACTCGGGAAGCAGAGGGTGCAGTGAACTGAGATCATGTCATTGCACTCCAGCCTGGGCAACAAGAGCAAAACTCAATTCCATCTCTAAATAAATAAATAAAATAAAAAATAAAAAATAAAATTTAAAAAACACATTAAATAAATAAATAAATAAAAATTAAAAAGTGTTGCCATGGGATCAGTATACAGGATGGATTCATAGGGATTAAGATAGAGGGCAGGAACTTAGCTAACAGGCTACCGAGACAGGCAAAAATTGATGGTCATGACTAGCAATTCTTCTATTCTTGTGTATGTCTATATGTGGTTCAGAGAATGTCACATCTGAGAAGGTATTCTTTTTTTTCATAGAGCAATGATGGACTACATCCCCAGCAGTCCTCTATATCACATGGCTTTGGCATTTGCTTTTTGATAGTAACCCTGTTCTGGGACTGCCATATGCCAGCTCTGCATACCCTCACTTCTTCCATCTGCCCATAGTCTCTAGAAGAGATAGATCTGCGGGAAAGAGGGATGCTGGCCAGGGACTGTGATTTTTATTTGCATGAATGAACTCATATTGCATTGCTTACACCTCTGCCCTTCTCTAGTCCCACTACTCCAAAATAATAGAAGAGCTATGTTATTAAGATGAAGACATTTCTGATTATTTTATGGGCTTCTTTTTATGGATGGAGAAGATGATAATATGAGAAATTGAAAGAGTGGATGATGTTGGAAGCGTCTCTAAAAATATTGCTCACTGAGAATTTGGAGCTGGAGATTTGATTTTTCACCTCATTTTGGAAAAATTGTGAAAAAAACAGAGCTGGCATGCTAAAAGGCATTAAACCTGGCAGGAAGGTAAAGAGAAAGGGCCAGCAAGCTGCCAACAAGGAATTAAAAGAGATCATGGAATACAGCCCAGAGCTCTGCTAAGCTGTTAGGGGCGGTCCCGGAGAAGAAGCACCAGATGACAAATGATCATAAGCTGAGACCTGATTTATTTGGTGGGAAACGAAGATGGTAGCAAAGGAAGAAATCTAGACTCCACGAAATGAAAGAGTTCCTCGATGAAGCAGACAGTAAAATGGAAAGAGAAAGAAAAGTTAGATACAATGGATATGGTTTTTTTTCCCCACAATTGAAAAGGATATATGCAAAGGCCACCAAAGATCTTCAGATTCAGAATTTGTCTCATTTAAAATGTTTCATCAGAGAATATGCAAAAACAGCTCAAGACAGCCTGGAGCCCAGGGTGACCCGGGGGTGAAATATGATGTGAAAAATCCCTTGGAGTTCTTGATACATCTTGAGATCTTTGGGAATCTGCAAATTTATGAAGAGCACCCTAGTCTATCATTCATTCTGTAAAATATTTGTTATAATTTTGTAATGGAACAACTTATTTGGCCATGTGAGCATAGGGGGGGCCACCCAGCAATAGTCAAGAGGAGCAATTCTGCATGGAGCTGTAGAGGCTGGATTAGGCTAGTTGACCCCACAAATAAGCAACATACTGGACAAACCAGTTTTTCTTGGATGTCGATTCAAGCATGTTCTTAAGGCATGCATTTTAAAATATGTATTTATTGTAATGCATCTTCTAAATTATGAAATAAGTTCACTACATCTGTGATTTCATGGATATAATTACTAGAGCAAGACTTTTTTGTAAAAAAAATGAGTTCACTTAAAGAAACATAAAGAAAGAAAATATATAGGTGGAAAGTACATTGATACGTTAAAAATTGAACCAAAGTGAATGATATAACTGTATTCCTAATTGTAAGTAACAGCAAAGCAAGGAAGAGTTGCCTCAATATAGTGAGACAATGTCCCATCATTCAAACATGCTTACTGGTAGGATACGTACACAAATCTTGATCTGACTTCAAATATGCAGTTTGATGAACTGGAAAGGCCAAGGAATTTCAGGGCAGATGGCTTGCTCTGCCCTATTTTTGCTGCATGGATTTGGAGAAATTATTTAATGTCCCTGTAATTGGCTGAGTTTCTTTCTTTGAAGGTAATACCATATCAAGTGCTCAGCAAATGCTTTGCTCAAAGAAAACATAGAAGAAATGCTACAGCCATTATTGCAGATATAAAAATGGGGGGAGTTTTCTTCTTTGTATTAGACAACAGATAATGAGACACTCAAAAGTTTGGTAGAGAGATATGATGAAAGGAAGACTAGATACAGAACTAAAATATTTGAGTTTAATATGAAGTGTCAAAGATTTCCACCTACTAAATGTTCAACTTAGCAAACTCGTTCGTTCTCTCTGAGCCTTATATGGAAAATCCTAACTGTTAAACATACACAATTGTATTTAAGGCAATATGTATATATATAAGAGAATGTCTGTAAGACTATCACATTAATATGACCATACATATATAGAGAGAGGAACAGAGAGTATGAGAAAAAAAGGGAGGGAGAGAGGAAAAGAAAAACAAAGTGTTGTAGATAGAAACTTGGTTTGAGGCTAGAAAATCTTGGTTCAATTCCTAGCCTTTATAACTGAAAAAAAAAAGAAAACACTTCAATTTCTTTATCTGTAACATGAGTGCAATAGAGCCTACATCACTGGATTTATCTGATAAAACTACAATCTATCTATCATCTACATATCTGTTCTGTAAATCAAGTACTCAATGAATGTCAGTCACATTTTAGTTGCTTTCTATCACAACCAAGCCCTCTGCTGTGACCTAGTAAAGCATAGTTGGTTTTAGTAGTTCATGGATCCCTGGGTGCATTCAGAAAAGCTAAGCGAAGGAAAGATGAGTTTATAATGTAACTGGAGACACTTTCTGAGAGATTGTAATAGATGCCCTTTAGGGTCCTTGCCTGGATCTTGTCTCCTCTACAAATTGATCTCTATTTCAGTGTTGGGCCCTGGACAACTTGAGGCAAAGGGAGGATAGCACAATTTGTCATTTGCTTACATCTGATTGGGCCAAGTGTAGATACTTGACTCAAGTCAATCCAGTAAAATTCTCTTTCTCAAGAATCTGGAATTTGGAAAAGGACAGAATGAGAGCAATTTAATCAGACACATATTAAGAGATGGATAGAAAGTCTACTGCCAGGTTGACACTAGTGGGACCACCTGTACTTGTTTGCCTGGAACTGAGGGATTTTCCAGAACTTGGTACTCTCAGTGCTGATATTAGGATGGTCTTGAGTAAACTAAAGCAGTTGGTCACCCTGTGAGCTAACCTGCTCACTGCCCTACTCAAGGGTTGTTCAAATCTTTCTTGGATTCCTACCCCTGTATCTTTTCAATAAGTTGCATTTTAAAGCTTAAACTATCCAGAATTTAACCAAAAGCATTTTTTTAATGGTTCTATATCCAGAATGCTGAAACAACATGGAAAATAAGACAGCATCAATATAAAATAGAAACTGTTTGCTAAAGCCGTCAATCTTGAATTAAATTCTTTATTGCCTCTAATATTTGTGCTAGAGAACTACTGATTAGTTGAGCTTGCAAAATGGATGCCTTTTTTTTAATGCTTCTTAATATTGAGTGAATTATGTTAGTAAATTGAGAAGGATTATCTACTTACCCTTTTTGGAAAATTAACTCATTACCTTTTTTACAGAAAGGGATGAGGGTGTCTTAGCATATCAGAAGCATTTTATCCTGGAGTCAAGATGATGAATAAGGAATTTGATCAGACTGTGTCTCCAGTGAATTGCACTGTCAAATAATGTTAATAGAACCAACTGAAGCCTCTCTCACAGCCTTCTCAAGCTTTTGCACACCTTAGAATCTCTTAGAGAGTGAGTTAAACGGGTGTTCTCCTGGGTCTTTTCCCCAGAGTTTCTGATTTGCTAGGACTGAAGTAGGGTCCCCAAAATCCACAGTAAATCAAGTTCCTTGATTCTTTGCTTGTCAAAATGAGATCTTGTGCAACAGTGTTGGCACTGTCTGGAGATTATGAGAAAAGTAAAATATTGGGCCACACCCTCAATTATTGAATTAAAATGGGATTTTTAGCCTAATGATGGAGATGCTTTACCCTGTGAGATTCTGAGGCAGTGGTCTAAGGACCACATTGACCAAATATATCCTAGCTGGGCCAGCTGTAACAAGAAAAGTAGTTAATGTTTTCGAGTGTTCATTACATTCCCTGCATTATTCCAATGCTTTCACATAACTTAACACAGTTGATCCTCCCAACAAGCCTCAGAGGTCATTGTTTCTAGATGAAGAAATGGATGAAAGTTCCCATGTTCACCAGCTGGTGAATGACAGGACAGTGCTTTAAAGGCAGGTAGTCTGACTTTACAGCTTAGGCACTCAGGCATCACACATCACTGCTTCCCTGGCAAAGAGAAAATGTCTAGCTAAAAGGAGATGGGCATTGTGTTCATTTGGCAATTTAAGAAGACATACCTTGTCACCAGAAAATCAAATACTATAAAGCAGCATTTGTTGTGTTGTCTATCATGAATGCCAGATCTGCTTTCTGGGGATTCTTTCGAGTCTCAGTGCCCTCACATGTGTCACGTGGGTAATCATAGCTCACCTCCAGCTCTGTGATGAGGCTTGAATGAGCTCCCTGAGGCAAAGGGCCAAGGGTGAGACTGGCATGAGGAAGGGCTCCAGGAAGGTTCACATCGTGGAAAGAGTGAGGGTGTTGGAGTTTAAGAAGCCTGGATAGGGCTCACAGTTCTGCTGATCATTTAGTTCTCTGCAGAGACATCACCAAATTGTGCCTCAATATGGCACACAATATCCTCAGCTGTAATATGAGGTAAATAAAACCCAAATTTTAAGATAGCTAAAGGAATTAAATCAGATTATGTTCACTAGCTACCAGACCTTCGACCTCCTTCATATAAGGGGTTCAATAAGTTGTTACTACTTATGTGTTCCTGTCATCATCATTCTTTTCTGGAAATTTAAGTCATTATCCTCTTCCAGATAGTTAAGTGTCAACATTGGGAGGGATCTCAGATGCTTTAAATCTCACTTCCACATCCCTCACCCTGTAGCCTGCACATTCTATCAGACAGCTGACTCACACATTACTGTGAAATAAATCTTCACTTCCTAAACAAGGAGACCTTTTCTTTGAGCCTATAGGTCTAAAATGACTGACCATAAGGCATTAGAAAATAATGTAACAATTGCCAAAAGGTGCCTAAACTATGTGTAGCCACAAGTGTCTCATCTACTAAAAATCATCCCCCTTCTTGAATAAGTATATATCCAGAATTAAACAGATTTATTACTATTAATTACAATAAGAACAAAAGAATGTGTTCCCTTTCGTAAGGCATATAGCTTCTCTTTACCCTGAAAACTTTCATAGTATTAAGTATTATGAAGGGCTTTTTCAAAAAGGACCTTTTTTTTTTTTTTTTTCAGAGATAGCAGACATTGTGGCTTTCTTCCCATGCTCTGGCTTCTTTGAAGAAACACTTTCACATGCAGGACAAATAATAGTACTACTATTAATGATGATAATTTTAGCCATGGTTGTCATGGTAGTAGTTATAATCATGGTAACTGATATTTACCATGTGCTTCTTTTGTGCTAGGGGCTGTTTTAAGTGCTTTACTTCTTCAGTTATTTGTCAAAACTACCCTATGAGGGAGGTGTTATTATCTCCTTTCAGGTTAAGTCATCTGAAATGATGTAGTTGGTAAACATCGCCAGGATGAGAACCAAGCCAGTATGATGAAGGAGCCCAAACTCTCAACTACTGAGCAGCGCCAACAGCAATTGGAAAGCCTCAAACCTTTCCAGATATTTCTACCCTTTACTCTCCAAGATTCTTCTCTCTTGGCAGCTTGTAACTTCCTTCTCCCACCTCCACGAAGGCAGGGTCTTGAATGTAAGATGCTTAGCTGTATGCTAGAAAATGTCTATGAAAAGTAATGTGTAGAATTTACAATACAGTGGTATCATTAGGTAGAATTGTTTTTATTTTCTTTTAAAATTCTAAATTCTGAAATGATCTGGCTTATTGTCTTCATGTGTTGATAGTCACAGGTCCCCTCGGTGCCTAAGTTCCTGTGGGTTAAGTCAAGCAATTCGGGAGGCAAATTCTTGCCAGTTTCTGGAAGGTCAGAAAAAAAAAAAAAAGAACCCTCATTTTATTTATCTATCAAAATATGAAATTCTTATTTCAGTTAAATAAGGTTTTGTAACGAATAATGTTCTTTTCTTTTAAATGAGTGAGAATTTCCAACCACCTTGAATGTTCAGATATCCTAGGAATTATTCTCTTTTAGTTTCCTTTACCTTAAACCCTAACTTGACTTTGGACTTGAAAATGGACATGAAGCCTATTTGGTATGTTGTTACCAGCAAAGATGTTTTCAAAACATTTTCTCACATGTACTTTAGTGAAAATTACAGAGACCACCTTAAGGTAGCTTTGATTACTGTCACTAGACCACTGACATGTTTGGTAAAGCTTGGGACTGTGCAATGCAACTTCATTAAGGAAGCTTTCGTCTGTCATTATGGGCAAAACAATTTTTGGGTTAGCTACAAAAACAAAAACAGCAGTTATCACTAACTTCTATGCAGCATGTTACTTAAAGGACTTAAAGGACACTCACATTTTTCATTTTTTAAAAGACTTTGTAAAATAAGGATTATCATTTCTATTTTACAAATAAGAAAAATCAAGGACAAAGAGCAAAATAGACAATTAGTGGATCCAAAATTCAAAATAATTTTTTGACTTTAGTCTCTTTTCACCCCATAGAGTTGGATTCACTTGCATTGGAATATTTTCTGGGATATTGTGTCACCATCGATGTTTGAGTCTGTGATCATATTTTACAAATGGCATTAACTACTGTGTCTTACCCCTGACATTTCACCTTATGCTACTGCTAATCTCAGCCACAAAATGCCATATGGGAAAGAGATCTTGTTACTCATTACTCAGGAATGGCAATAACCACAGAACAAAAACTAGCTTCAGATTAACAAAACCACTTGCTGTTATCACAGATCTAAGAAAATTCCCCCACTGCCTGTTGTTAGGACATTAAATTTCCATTACCCCAATTTTTTTTATTGTTTTCAGTGTATGAAACACCTCTGTTATTCTGTTGCATACTCACTATTATGTTGTTTTTGCTCTGTGTTTAAAACCACACATTTGTCCTCATCTATATAAGCAGAGTATCTGAAGTTTAATGTCCTCAATTCTCACAGTTGCAAATTCCAAATTATTTGTGATTTTCAAATAACTATACATGGTGATTGGCAGATCATAAGATCCCAATAAAATGTCCTCATGAAAAATAACTTACGTCTGTAAGGAAATTAAAATTTTCAAAGCATCTGCATGTGCTTTAATTTGGTTCTTATAATACTTCCATAGGTAGGCAAGCTCATTTTATAACTGATAAACTGAAGCACTGATAAGTGAAGTGGCTTATCCATTGAACTAGCAGGTTTCTGATTTAATGTGCTAATCTAGATTTTCTGAATTCAAGTATACTACAAGCTGCTGCCTTTAAAATGCTGCTGTTGTTTTCTTCCTCTTCCTCTTCCTCTTCCTCTTCCTCTTCCTCTTCCTCTCCCTTCTCTTGCTTCTACCCTTCTTCATCTTTTTCATGGTCAGCAAAAATGCTGACGACCCGGAAAGACACATACCTTCCTTCTTATGTCAAGATTTTTACCTACAGAAAGTCAAAAGGATTCTGTCTTGTGCTTTGGACTGGTCATTTATTCTTGGGAATTAAAAGGAAGATTTTCGTGGGCAGTCATATTCACCCATCTCTCTTGACATAAATAGTATTTTTTTAAGCTGAAATGAATTTTAAAGCAAATGCTCATTTCTTCACAAATACTTGTTTTTCACTGTAGTATAGTCAAAAGTGAGTTTGAAAACTTTAGAGATTTACATTATCTGTTGGTTGTAAGAAAGATGGCACTCCAGATTTGTAATGAGAAAAGGTTTTCTGAAGACTGTCTCATCTAGATTAGGTTTTATTCTAATTTGCTTCCCTGGCATCCTTTGTTTCTCTGCTGGTGATAATTATGGCGTTGTGTTTTAATCGTTCAACTACTGCTTCCCAATCAAGAGGAAAGAACTCTGTAGGCTTGTTCTCAGTCTTGCTTACCATTCAATTCCTTGCACTAATCCTGGGGCTAATGAATAAAAGAATGTTTGCTTTTAAATAGACATGTAAGAAGGTAGATGGGTTTATAGAGAGATGAAGGGTAGGTGGATGGATGGATGGATGGAATGTAGATGGACAAATTCTATGAGGATATAAAAATGGAAAATTTTTATTTAATCACTCAGAAACATTTTTGAGCACCTCTTATGTACCAGTGCCACTACTGAAAGCACTAGGGATACAGCAGTGAAAAACAAACAGGTAAAAAAAATTGCTGCAGTTAGTGGAGTTTAGAATAAAATGGTGAGGGAGACAAATAATTTTTAAAAGAATAAAAAGTAGTATACATATATATGTGTGTGTGTGTGTGTGTGTGTGTGTGTGTGTGTGTGTGTGTGTGTGTGTGTGTAAGTTTTCTTATTTCTAAAGGAATTTAAATATATGTGATATGGAGACATATGGAAAAAATAAAGGAGGGAAGGCTATAGAAAGCATGAGAGAATGTTGCAATTTTAAATTAAGTGCTTCTCACTGCATTAGTTTTCTGTGGCTGCTATAACAAATTACTACAATATCATCAGCTCCAAAGTCCTAAATCTTATTATCTAAATGATCTTAATTAGATATGAGTGAGACTCTAAATATGATCCATCTTGAGGCAAAATTATTTTCCATCTCTGGAACTGTGAAACTAGAAAACATGTCACCAACATACAAATGGTGGGTGATAATGGTTATAGGCATACGAAAATGGTTATGGGCATTCCTATTTTAAAAGATAAAAAAGTGGAATTAAAGAAGAGTCACAAGCCATTTTAAAATTCAACCAAATAAGCTCCATTAGTTTGTAAGTCCTGGAAATAACCCTCTGTGGCTCAAGGTTATGCCCTTTCAGCCCATTCCTCTGCTCTTTGGGCTGACAACAGCACCTTATGGGCTTGGGTTTCTGACTTCTAGGCCTGCCACTCCACAAAGCCCAGTGTCATTTTTCTTCTTTCTTGAAGAATAGCATATGTTTGCAGCTAAGTAGTCATTTCAGCCTGTTTCCTGCTTGTAGAATTTTGAAAGTCCAACAACAGCCTTCTTTCTTTTTGCCTTGTCTCTCTCCCTTTCAGTCCAGGTTAGCAATGTTTCCGATGGTATAATATTATCAAAAACTTGAAGGGCCTCCTACATATGTCAGAAGGATTTATATCATCAAGCAGGAGGGTCCCTCCCAGATCTTTCCTGGTTAACCACATCTCTATTTCTGACTTATGCTGAGACAGTTGAGTGGATCCTGGAGCCATATGTCTAATCCCTTGAGCAGCAGTAAAAGGGATTTTACCACCATCCCTTTGGATTTCTGTTTAGAGCACAGTTTTCTGATACTGAATCTCATAATTTTAGCATATTTTTTTTCATTTGGGGTAGGCTGAGAATTTCCTGAATCATCCACTGTTGGTTTCTTTTTGCCGAACAGTTTCTTCCTCAACTTATTTCTTTCTTCTCTCATTTTACTATAAGCCACAAGAAGAAACCAGGCCATATAGTCAACAATTGGCTTAGAAATATTCTTGGCTAAATATCTAAGTTTATAAGTTCTGCTTTCCAATTATGAAGGGCACAAGTAAGCTTGCTTACCTGACACTGTATAACAAGGATTGCCTTTCCTCTAGTTTCCAGTGACATGTTCCTCATTTCCTTTTGAGCCCTTAAAAAATAGCTTTTAACTTTTCATATTTCTACCAACAATCTGTTTATGGTGATACATAGATATTCCCTAAGATGCTAGAATCTTTTATTGTACTCCTTACTTCCTCTCATGCCCTTCCTGGCAGAATCCTTAGCACTTATGTTTCTACCAAAAATCTTTTATAAGTAATCTAGACTTTTTCTTTCATGCTTCTCAAAATGCTTCCAGCCTCCACCAATTTCCAAATTTGAAAGCTATTTCCTAATTTTTAGGTATTTGTTTTAGCCACATCCTGCTTCCCAAAGCAGTACCAAAATATGTACAGTAGTTCCCCTTATTCATTTTCTCAGTTTCAGTTACCCATGGTCAACCTGGTACAAAATATTAAATGGAAAATTCCAAAAATAACCAATTTTTAAGTATAGAGTTGCTTGCCATTCTGAGTAGCATAATGAAATCTTGTGCAATCCCACTCCATCCTGCCTGGGATGTGAATCATCCCTTTGTTAAAGGTACCCATGCTGTGTAGCTACCTGCCTGTTAGTCACTTAGTAGCTCTCAGTTCAACCAGGTCAACAGATCACAAGAAGAAAAGGGTGAGTACAATATAATAACATATTTTGAGAGAGGGGAGAGAAAGAGCAAGATCACAGTCACATAATTTTTATTACAGTGGATTATTATCATCATTCTACTTTATTATCAATTATTGGTATTAATATCTTACTGTACCTAAATTATAAGTTAAACTTTATCATAGGCATGTATATATGGGCATAAAACATTGTATACATAACATTTGCTACTATCCATGGTTCAGGCATCCACTAGGGGACTTGGAATGTAGCCCCTCCAGATAAGGAAGTCACTACAGTATTAGTTTCCTGTGGCTGCTATAATAAATTAGCATAAACTTGGTGACTTAAAACAATAGATATGTATTCTCTCACAATTCTGGAATGCAGATGCCTGAAATCCACACTACTAGACCAAGATCAAGTTGTCAGCAGGTTGAGGCCTGGGAGATAATTTTTTCTTGCCTTTTCCAGCTTCTGGGTAGCTGCTAGCATTTCTTTTCTTGTGGTCTCATCATTCCAATCTTCACAGCCAGCATTTTCAAGTCTCTTTCTGCTCCATCTTCACATGGGCTACTTTCTCAATCATCAAATCTCCTACCTTTCTCATAAAGATAGATAAAGAAAGATACAGATACAGATGTAGATACAGATATGAGAGAGAGTCAGAGACTGATTTATTTTAAAGAATTGGCTCATATGTCTATGGCAAGTATAAAACTTGTAGGGCAGGCTAACAGGCTAGAAGTTCAGATAACAGTTGATGGTTTTTTTTTTTCTTTTTAATTCAAGGTCTCACTCTGTCACCCAAGCTCGAGTGCAGTGATGTAATAATGACTCACTGCAACTTTGACTTCCTAGGCTTAAGCAAACCTCCCACCTCAGCCTCCCAAGTAGCTGGAACTACAGGCACACACCACTATGCCTAGCTAATCTTGCATATATGTGTGGAGATGGGGTCTCACTATGTTGCCCAGGCTGGTCTCAAACTCCTGGGCTCAAGCAATCCTCCTGCCTCAGGCTCCCAGAGTGGTGGGGTTATAAGAGCCTGGCTGATGTTCAGTCTTGAGTCCAAATTCTGTAGAGCATCAGGCTGCAAACTCAGGCAAGGTTTCTAGGTTGCAGTCTTGAGAATTCCTTCTGCAGAAAACCTTTGTCATTGCTCTTAAGGCATTCAATTGATTGGATAAGGTCGACCCACATTATCTGCTTTATTCAAAGTCTACTTATTAAGTATTCATCACATTTGAAAAATACCTTCACAGCAATGTCTAGGCCGTGAAGACATTGCCTAGATATGTTGAAACATAGAATTAGCCCTTATGCTAACATATTCTACAGCAGTATGGGGTGAAGGGGCAAGCCATGCAGTTATCTGGGAGAAGTACATTCATACAGAGGAAGGGATAGGAGTATCAGGACTTTCAGGCCATGCAAGATATTTGGCTTTTATTTAAGAGTGATGAGAAACTAGTGGAGGCTCTGTGAAGAAAACAGTAATAACTAACTTTACTAGACTTGAGCTGGGAACAGGTCAGTTGGAAGATTATTTCAATGATACAGATTAGAGTGGGGTTTGGAATAGGTAGGGGTGGAAAGGATGGGAAATGTTCAGATGTTGATAACTTTTGACGTAGTGACAACATGTGCTTTTGTAACAAATTGTATATGGGTTGTGAGAGAAAAAGAAGAAAATGTGGCCTAACCAATGTGAAAACTACCAAAAGAAGGAATTTACCATTAACTGAGATGGAAAAGATCAAATGGGAGTGATATAAGAATGCTTAAGTGTTTGGCTGTGGTCCTGTTAAGTTTCAGGGACCTGTTAGATATTTAAGAACAGTAGAATATGAACTTTAGCTGTCTATAACATACAGGTGAACTTGGGAGTTGTTAGCATATCAAGGATATTTAAAGCATAAGACTGGATAAGGTCATCAAGATAATAAGCAATGATAGAAGAAGAATGGGGTAAATGAACTGAACCCTGAGACACTCTAGTGTTGAGAGGTGGAGAAAAATACAAAGAACCACTAAAGAGGAATATATAAAGCCATCAGTAAGAGCTGTAGAAAATTAGGACATTGTGTCCTAGAAGATAAGGAAACGACTAATTATAAGAGAAGAGAGTGGTCAACTCAGTCAAATGTTCCTAAAGTGCCAAGTAACAGATGGAGTAACCTTATCTCTTGTATTTAGCAATGTGGCAATCATTATCAACCTAGCTAACAGTGGTTTCTGACTAGACAAATTCAAGGGAGAATATGGGGAGATGAATTGGACACAACAGAAAAAAAAAAACTATGGAAAAGCATAGGATATAGACTAAAGGTTTTCACCCTTTACTTGAATCATAACTTATTTTGATTACCACAGTGGATAAAGTCAATCAGGGCTTTTGGCACTGATGATTGGTAATGTTATGAACCACAAGTGCCAGGAAGGAAAAATTATTAAGAGTCCCACTTTTTTTTTTTTTTATCTCCTGGGGATCTCTGCTAGCCTGGGAGAGGAGGGTGTCTACAGTAACTTCTAACTTGATTTGTCAGTAATAAGCTTTCACTGGCAGGTTCTGAAGGTCAAGACAGTAGTTCAGAGTACAATTTCTTGATCTGAGCAACAATGCAAAAGGAGAATGAATTTTGAAAACTAAAAGCAAAGAAACAATACAACAGAACACAACACAAAAATCAACATAAATAATTAAACAGTGGAAAGTAGGACCAGACTTGAGTATCTTGTCTTTTTCTGTAGGTGACATTTAGTGGATAATTCTTAAATGAAATAATGAAGTAATGTTGTAAGTATATTAGATGTTCAATAAATATTGAATCTTCCTCCAAATCCTGAAACCTACTTTACAATTTACAAAAGATCCCTAAATAAAAGGCATATTTGAGTCATATGTTCCCATGGGAAAGAATTTGTTACAATAATTTGTATTTTTTATTCTAGACTTTTATTAGAATGATAAAATTCTGTTTAGTATATCTGACAAATTATTTGAAATGAAGAGGAATGTGCAGTTGATTTGAAAGTAATCATAGGAGGATGAGTGGTTACAACAGAAAGACGTAGTAGGAAAAATATCCATTAGTAGTTTTTGATTTTTTTCTCATGGGAGGAGAAAAAAACAATTAATAGGGGTTATGTAATTTGCTCACTTCTGTGCTTTTTGAATTTTGATCAATCATTCATTCTTCTAATCAATTATATTGCAGTGTGAAAGGTTCTATGAATTAGGACTTGTGAGTAAACAATGGAGAAAGGGAAATTAAATTAAGAAAGGCATTGTAAACAAGGGCAGATAGAAGACCCTGAAGCAGTGAGAATAATTTAAATTTGATACAGAAGATGACAGGCAGCCCTGGAAGTTTGAGAAAGGACGAATGTGGTCAGAACTGTGGACAAGGAAGATTATTTTGACAGCCTTTGGTACTGATTGCACATTTCATAATATAAAAGAGCCTTCAAGTTCTTGGAAAAGTATTGTATACCTACTAATTTTCCTTTTCCTATTACATAAATTGCTATATACTCTGCAAATTAGACTGGTTTGTTTTGATTTGTTTAGCTTTGTTAAAGGAGGTCATGCAATTAAGTTACGTGACTGACGCCAAATAGCTGAAGCCCAATCATTTCATTTGGCTCGGCACTATTTTCACAATGTAAAAATGATTCTGATATTTATTCAAGTCAAATAGAGATGTATGATCCCATCAAGTTAATTATTAGCAAAAAAAGTGTGATATTGTTTAAATAGCAGATGTGTTAATACAGAGTAATTATGTTGACTGAAAATGAACAGTTCCATCCGGCAGACGCCCAATTTTTTTCCTAACAGTGTCAACACTGAATGTCTTTTAATACACTGGAAAATTACTAGGCAGATTTGAAATAACAAAGCAATCACTGTAGGGTTTGTTTAAGATTCCTCTAGAGAATAGGGCAAATAAAATGATTCCAGTGATTTGAACAGTCAGAATTTTATAGCTGTTCACTTAAGAAAACAATCTTCCAATTAGCTGACAATTGATAGCTTCTGATATTTCCTGAAATGGTTTCTGCATTAGAAGTATTGATCTGTACTTCTATGCAGTAGGTTACCTAAGAGAAGTTTATTCTCATTACAGTGAATACATGTAAAGGTTGTATTCACTAATATACTCACGTGACAATTTCAAATGTAAAGTCCAAATGGCTTACTTATACAAAATTTGTATGGCTTGTACTATTAATGATATTGCAACAATGTTAAGCTGGGTACTAGTGAATTTGAAGGTTTCATTTTCTTTCACTCTAGTTGTTTTGGCTAGGGTTCTGAATGTAATGCTTTCATTTTCCTTTGTGATTGGGTCAGAGAATAAGCAAGTTCACTGGGTTTTCAAACCTGACTGTTTGAGGAGCCTGAGCCTAGATTGTGATCTCTAAGGTGAGGTAATTAAGAGAAATACTCACCGATATTTGCTTATAAAGTGGAGTAGATAAACTGTGAATAGATACCTTGTCAACAGATGTATTGATAGGTGATTCCTCTGCAGTATCAAAGCAAACCAACACTGCCTTAAACAGGTCTTAAGCTCCTCACATATCAAGAAATTTGAAGGAAGCTAACATATTTCAGTTTTATGGACCAACGACATTAGAGCCATTGTTGGTATTTATTGTGAGTATCTTTCACTCCTACTCCTAAGATGGCTACCTGAATTCCAGGCATATCATCCATACTCAAAGCAAGAAGAAGGGAGAAGGGATGTGTCAGCTCTGACCATGTCAGTCCCATTGATCAGGAAGCACTACCTTTATCAACTATTAGCAGACTCCTGTTTACCTCCCAATGGCCAGGAATGTATCACATGACCATTCTACCTTGCAAGGGAGTCTGGAAAGGTGTGTACATTTCACATTCTCTGTAGTGGAGATTGGCACCGAACAGAGGTTGGAAAGGGGTTTTGTTGTATTAGTCAGCCAGCCATATTTGAAACTATCAGTGAATTGTACAGAAGAGTTTCCGTATATTGAATTTCATTTGTTTTGATAGATTTAACTCTGTTTAAGATTCCACTAGAAGTCGAGAGGGCAATTACTAATGCAGATATACAGGAAAAATATTTAATGGAGACATTCATAAATATAGCCTTAAAAAGTCATCTACATTCTCACATGATAGGAGAGGCACAGGCAGGTGCAGATCTTGGCCAGACAAGGACCCCTCTCTGGTTGGCTTCTTTCTCTACTTTGTAATCATTTCTAGTATTTGTTAACATAACTTGGCTGAAATTTTCCCAAAATTGTTTTTTTTAAAACAATGTTGCCTATGTTATAACCTCAAATGAACATTTAAATTTGCATAATAATGTTCATTATCTATAATTAATAAAATGATTATGTAAATGCACTTCAATTTGAATTCATTCTATTTACAAGTCCACATTAGTTTAAATATCTAGTATTCTGTTAATAGTTAATCATTACCTTTTTCATATAACCATCTGGATTTCACAGGAAAATTCCCTTCTAATTATTTTCAGCATACAATATTGGTAATATAATTGTGCAGAGACCAGCTCACTCACACTCTTAACAGCTGGCTCTTCTAGAAGAAGATCCCTAAATAAAAGGCATATTTGAGTCATATATTTCCACAGGAAAGAAATTGTTACAGTAATAAGTATTTCTTATTCTAGACATTTATTAAAATGACAAAAGAAATTGTTACAGTAATAAGTATTTCTTATTCTAGACATTTATTAAAAGGACAAAATTCACTGTCTTGACTTAAGTTTTAAAAAGACCACATATCTCTGTGCAACATATTGCATGGCTCACTAACTTTACATACATTTATTAAACAGCAGTAGATTGCATAAAGTCGCATTAAGAATCCTTAGCAATCTTTAGCTCTAGTAAAGATTCACTGCCACCAATATGACCTTCTCATGTCTCTTTCCTGGGCCTCATTTGAAATTTGAGGTCGTGTAAACTGTTATAAGCAAGTTGGTCTTGAAGAGCTAAAGAGATTTATAAGACAGAAAACTTGCCTTTAAATGAACACATGCTTTGAAAATATCTGGCAAGGCAAACTATAGAATGATTCAAAAGCAAAATGTTTTATGATCATAACAAGACTCAGGAAACTTATTACTGGAGAACTGAGTTAACACATACGAACTAAAATAACAAGAGCGTGAAAGTTAAATCAGTGTTTTCCTTCAGATCAGTAACCACGCACACACACACACACACACACACACACACATATAAAATAAAAAGACATAAAAGCTTAAGTTTCATTGACTTCATGTTGACTAATCACTTTAGCCACTGCAGCTTTAATTAAAAAAAAGATTAAAACTAAGGGAAGATTTATCAGCCCTTTTTTTTTGTTATAAAGGAGCGAGGGTTTCTTTACTATCTGGCTTAGCAACTCTATCACTGAGTATTTAGTTAAGCCACTTTGGAAGATCCTTAATACTGCGTTTGTATATTTCAATTTATTCTCCTTGAAAATTGGAAGCAGTTCCACTAACAAAGAGAAAGAAGTTTGGTAAATGAAAGTTGCACCTAGGAGCATCCAAAATTGCTGGGCCTGAGACAATGGATTTAAAATGGTGTTCACTGAAACCCTAAAGGTTCAACAAAACTGTCTCAGGGGCTTAGGGGAAGGGAATGGGAAATGGAGAAAGAGCAGCTGCATGGTGAGTTCAAGGCTCCAGTAGTCTTGCTTTTGAAATCTCTAGAGATATCCAAGAATTGCTTTTTCTTTATTATAAAACTTGGCTTCTGTAAAAGATTTTATTTGAAGAAAGTATGTCTGCTTTGAAAAATTTTGTTATTATTTTTGAAAACAATTTTGCTAAGGGAATACAGATACATATTTCTTAAAAAGAAAAAAAAATAGGGGGCCTGAGAAACAATGTAGCGAGAGATGAAACAGCCAATTATTTATTTATTTATTTATTTATGCCACATGAGAAGACAGCATTGGAAAGAGAAAATTCAAGGAGCATTCCCATTGTTGAGCATTCTAATATGTCCAGGGGTTGAGACAAAATAAACAAGTTAGCACCTTGATGGGATATAGCTGGGGCAGGAAAAGCATTGCACTTGAATAAGAAAATTGGTTTTTCCTATCCTGGCTCCACTTGAAGGATTGAAGGTGTTAGAATTTGGACTTGTTGGTTTGTGAAGTGATGTCACAGTTGTTTGTTAAGCACCTACTCTCTGCCAGGCACTGTGTTAGACATAGGGAAATCCAAATGTGGTCTGCTACCATGTCCTGAAAGAACTCACAGAATAGTGATAACAGTATGAATAGTAAACCAGCTAACATTTATCAGGTAACTGACCTGCGCCAGGCAATGTTCTATTCACCTTTACTAAAATTCTCTTTAGAATCTTCATGGGGATCTTATTAGGTCTATAGTATATTTATTCCTGTTTTACAGGAATAGACATGAAGTATAGAGAGGTTAAATAACTTGCTCAAGGTTATAGAGATAGAAAGTACAGGGATAGTCTTTGAATTTAGTTCACAGAATTTCAGAACCTGTTCCCTAAACAATGTCACTCCATCGCTTTACCTGAAAGGAGGAGATATGGTAAGAAGGGAATGTGTAGTGATTTTGTGAATGCATTTTAGAAAAAATGGTGTTCTGTGCAAGCGTTAGTTATCCTTACACCAAGGGAGAAAAATAATTCAGAAGTTAAATCATAATTACAAGTAAATGTCCAAAAAAAAAAAAAAGAGTAAAAATATAGTAAACAAAGTATAAGGCAACCTCAGGTTTCTAGAACATAAGTAACTTTATCAAGCATTCCTGTGCCTTCATTCAGAGTCCTTCTGGATTAAATTTTAGTAGGAAGGAGGGAGGACTCAGGTATTTCTCAGGCACTGATTCAGTATATATCAGTCTCAGCAGTCAGTGAGACTATCCAAATGTAGACATGTGATTTTCTTGACACTGAGCTTATCTACCTCAAGGCAGAACTTGGGTTAGCTATCAGGAACAAAATGAAGAACCCCCTTTTAGCCAGAGGATGAATATTTTAAGTAGAGAAATGTGCCATCTGAATGCCTTCCCTTGTGTTCTAGAAATAAGCTCCCCTGGCATTGTCAGACAAAATAGTAAGGAGATGATCTGGGAGCTTGCCCTTTCCTTCTCTCCTTGAGCCTGGATTGTGTCCTGTTATTGTGTCTCAAATCTGTTCTATCCAAAGCCTATTTGCAGAAACCACATTTGTAAATAAAAGCAGATTAGAGTAATTTAAAAGTCAGTGGCAAAGCTGAAATATAACCGGTGTTAAGCACAGTATCCAGTAGAAGACGTCATTGATAACAAGCTGCCTGCAAACTTTCTGCGGTTAGGAATTAGCTTTAATTCAATTAGTGGAGGAAAAAAAAAATCTTGTCTGTATTTTTAATTTTGGTTTAGCTCCTATTCTTCTAGAAAATGTGCCTTTATTAAAAAGCATGAAAATAGACATTTCAGAAATGTGTTATCCAGTGTCAGTCCTCAATTAACTTCTATTCATTCAGCCAGCAAGAATCGGTGTTCTGCCCATTAAAAATAAGAGGCTTCCTTTTCTATTCTCTTTGCCGTTATTGATATTGTTAATCATTTTAATTAGTGGCTTCCCATGATTCCAATCAAGCCCAATTAGACTCAAACCTGATAAACAATGAAGAGGTGAAAACAGCAGCTCAAAACATGGATTCATCTTGCTAGCACAAAGTGGAAGTTGCTGCATTTAAATTCCTTCCAGACACCTTTAAACAAAGCCCTTCCTTAGTCCCACTGACTATAACATCTGGTTGCTTGTATGAAATGTAACCCAGTCATGTCTTTCAAAAACCTTCACCCACTGTACCCCCTCAAATATATATTCACTTGTCCACATGTCTCTATTGTGCCTTGGTTTACATTTTTCAACACGCTCTATCAAAGCAGTTTAAATTTTTTGCTCTTTCCCTTACCTTTGCCCCATCTTTGTGCATAGTTCCCTGCCTTTCTCTGTCCTTCGAAAGGCCAAGTCTCCTTTAGAAAAGTGTTACTCCTGCTGGGCGCGGTGGCTCACACCTGTAATTCCAGCACTTTGGGAGGCCGAGGCAAGCGGATCACAAGGTCAGGAGATCGAGACCATCCTGGCCAACATGGTGAAACCCTGTTTCTATTAAGAATACAAAAATTAGATGGGAGTGGTGGTGCATGTCTGTAATGCCAGCTACTGGAGAGTCTGAGGCAGGAGAATCCACTGAACCTGGGAGGCGGAGGTTGCAGTGAGCTGAGATCACGCCATTGCACTCCAGCCTGGGTGACAGAGCCAGACTCTGTCTCAAAAAAAAAAAAAAAAAAAAAAAAACGGAAACAAAAACAAAAGAAAAAAGAAAAGCATGACTCCTGTTTTCAATGATGCTGTAGAAATTCAGTGCGTATGTTTTCAGATGACCACAATATACCTGTTCTGGATACTGTACTAAATTATAAGACATTTTTCATCTCACTCCCTCAATAACTCTATGAAGTAATGATTTCTCTTAGACCTATTTTACAGATGAGAAAACTAAGGTGTCAAGAAAGCAGTAACTTATCTAGAACACTCAGCTAGAAAAAAGTTAGACATAGAATTTGAACTGAGTTTCTGTGGTTATTATTTGTTCCTTATTTCACCATAACCCTCTTCGTGGAAAACAATTTTTTTCCACAGAGAGGGTTGGTGGGGATAGTTTTGGAATGAAACTGTTCCATCAGTTATTAGAGTCTCCTCAGGAGCGTGCAACCTCGATCCCTCACATGAACAGTTCACAACAGGGTTCATACTCCTGTGAGAATCCAATGCCACCGCTGATCTGCAGGAGGCGGAGCTCAGGCAGTAATGCTCACTTGCCTGCCACGCACCTCCCGCTGTGCTACTCAGTTCCTAACAGGCCATAGACTGGTCCAGAGAGTCAAGGACCCTGTCTTATATGGTCCCAAAGTGCCAGCACTTAAGTGTTACATGATGTCAATCTTTCTAGGCAGTTTCCCAGGTAGAAAAAAGTTCAAACTCTAAAACTTTACCATTAATTTTTCTTAAAATGTCTTCAATTAATAACATTTCTTTTTTATGAGAATTGTACCTTATCCAACCCTCTTTATTTCTCTGACCTTACTTGCCAAATAACATGGTTCACACCGTGTTTCAGGTGAGAAGAGGAATTTTATCAGTATCCTTAGGTCTATGTAATGAACAATTCTTATTCCTTGAAAATTATTCCACTGTAGCATGAATATCTGTCTTACTACTTGAAAACTGCATGCTCTCAATTTAAGCAATGTGACTTGGAAGAGCATGATTAGCATCAACTGGGTTTGAATCCTGGCATCTCTTCCAGCTCTCTGGGATATCTTGGGTAGATTACTTACTTCTTCTGAGCTGAGAGCCTAGACTATAAATAGTAGTAAAGAATAAATAAATTGAACCCAGAAAATACTTGAATTATAAAATCAGCCTTGCAGTATTATTGTGAAAGTTAAATGAAATATATATTTAAATATGCCTGACCTGTAACTCTTTCTTAACAAATGATAACATTAATAATTGTTATTTGTCTTGTATTATTTATAAATCAGTTGATAAGTATGTACATGGAAGCAAGTCGATAGTAGGTTTCAGCTAGGCAGACTATCAGGAAAGTGTGACAAGTGTTAGCAAATATCTAATTAAAAAGATTCAGATTAGAAAGGAAGTTGGTTATAGCAGCGAACAAACCTGGTCATTGGAGATAGAATAGAAGTCTGGGGCATAATTGAAAAAAGAAAATAATGAAGGTACCAATTACTGACACCTAGGAGTATATGTATCAGTAAGCTATAGCCACAATAATGATGAGAACCAACTCCAACCTATAATGAGTATTTACTCTCACACTCATTTTATCTAATTTAAAACAGGCTCAGCTGTATCTCTTCTTCACACTACAGGTTAGCTAGGTGTAGCTAAAGGGTGGAGGTTCAGTTTATGTCTGTTTTATGTTTGTTTGTTTGTTTGATTGTCAATAGAGATGGGGGTCTTGCCATTTTGCCCAGGATAGTCTCGAACTCCTGGTCTCAAGTGTTCCTCTCATCTTGGCCTCCCAATGTTCTGGGATGACAGGCATAAGCCACTGCACTCAGCCCCATGTATTTTTTCCCTTGGACTCAGACTGAACAGACAATAGTTCCTACAGTATGATTTTTTTTTTTGATGGCCGATCACTAAATCATAAGAGAGAAAACCTAGTTACATATGCATATTTCAAACTTCAGCTTGCATCATGCCTTTTAATATCCTGTTGGTTTAAGCAAATCTCATGACTTCATATAGTAAATTATACTCCACCTACTATGAGGCAATAATACTGATACACAATTTTATGATAGGAGAAAAGATTGGGATCAATAAGTAAATCTATTACACAAGGTTAATATTTGGGGTGACAGAAAGATATGGCTGAGCCTTTGACACACTGATCTAGAGATTTCTCTGCCTCCCTTGCAAGAGGGCTTGTTTCAGAATATAGACATGAAATTTAGGCTGGGGTTAATAATAATCTATTCTGGTAATAGAATGATGATTGCACTACTTAAAAAAAAATCAACTGGATTAAAATGGTGGTTCAATTATCTGACCTGGTCCATGTTACCTTCTGTTTGTAACCTGCCACTCTTAAATTCTTTGCTTTGGTCTTGGGGTTTTGTTTGCTTTTACCAAGAATGCTGTTGCACAATGATGGAGCTATTGATTACACATCAATTTGCCTTCCTAAATTTTTCCTCCAGGAACTTTAAGTCTGGCTTTTCACCTTTCATTTCTTGAGCATCATTTGTAAGCACAATGTGGAAAAGTCGTTTGCTTCACCTTTGGCACTGGTCTTTTTCCCAGCTAATTTGAACAGTGACACTAAAATGTCAATAAGATTGTATCTCCTTGTTTTGTACTTGTGAATAGACGCACTCTTTAGGACTGTTGAACATCATAACTTCAGTCACGTTTGCAGCAAATATCTTTCCCCAAATCAATATAAGTAGAATCAATTCTGATTTCCTTAAGTGCTTTGTGGGAACCATCATGCTTTGCTAAATTGAGGTGCTTTTTTATGGTCAAAGAATGAGAAGCAACGTAGACTAGCAATGTTGACTGGGCCCTCAGGAGAAATAGGTGTGATTATTCATTGAGCAGTTTGAACCTAATCTACACTTCTCCTCACTTTATTTGGAGTTATGCAGTTTCACATAGAATGATGTCTTGTTGATGTGGCTTTCTCCAGTAAACATTTAGGGTACTCTCTCTGCCACCACACATCTGTGCTTCTATGCAATTATATCTATATGTTTCCATTGTAGAAGTTGGAATACACTATGAATATTCTTGTATCCTTTTTCCTTAATGAGATTATGGGAACAATAGGGCAGATACAGGGCCTTTAGTCACATATGCACTCAATACATTCTTATCGATTAGTAACTAGAGAAATATTATTTATCAGTGACTTTTTATTAAATCATGAATCATTGTGGCTTGGGGTCAACTGTACCAAACATTGTGATCAAGATCATTAGTCACTTTTTTTTTTTTTCTAAAATGTTCCCTATCTGTATTTCTCCTTAGAAATGGAGTTCATGGACACTAATCTGTCCTGGCAGTGATAATCATGTTAATTAAATAACTATAAGTTCATACAATATTAATCTATCTTGGAATTTGATCCCTATTTGAATATCCTCCTGGATTTTCTCAGGTATCCCCATTCTGCCTCATTTTAGAGCTAATTCATGCTCTGTACCTCTCTGGTAATATGTCACCCTTATCTGGATACTATCTGAGATACATGGCACGTAATCTATGACAAAATTGCCTTTGGATACCAGTTCTACATTTATAAATGTCTGAACAACATTCACTGCCATTTTATGAATGTCTTTTGCTATCATTATGCAGTATATAAATATTCATCACATTTAGCCTCGGAAGGGTCGATGTCAAAGCAAACGAAAGAATGGTGTTTGGTACCATGGAGGATATAAAGGTAATTATTTTGTTTATGCTCTTTTTATCTTTATTATTTGTCCATTATTTCACTTTTTCGTGGTTGGAATGTTTTCAGCCAAAACTTTCTTGAATTTAGGTAGAAGTTCCTTTGGTTCTTCAGACTCTTAACTTTTCCCTGAATTTTTCATGGTCCTCTTTGAAGTTCTTATGTATCTTCTTAGACATAGTTCTATATCCCTTACTCTTCCTTTTTAAAATTTACTGGATATCCGTTCCCTTCTCCTTCATTCTTCCTTAATTCAGTGTATATTACTGAAGAAATGCTCATGGCGAGTTTATGACAATCAGTCTCAGCCTCCATATATTTTTATTATTGAATGAAGTGGTTCTGGTAAGAAATGCATACCAGAAGCAGATTCCATTCCACTCTTTACATTGCTTTGATGTTTTGTTTGAAGTTTTTCTGTAAATAAAACCTTAACTCAGTGCCTTTTTTGGGAAGGTCTTTGGATTTATTTGAAATTGTGTAATTATTTTTATCTTTGGCTCCACGTTCATATTTCATGGTCCAGTTTAGAAGCAGTATAGTGAGGGTGGAAAGAGCTGAACTTACTGTCTATTTGGCTTTCAACTGCTAGGTTAGCCACTTAGCCACCTTGATGACATTGGGTAAGTTACTAAGCCCCTCTGAGCCTCAGATTTCTTACCTATTAGTCTTCCATTTTTATCTATAGTGACTTTAATCCTCACAGGCTATTGTAAGAATTAAAGATAAAAAAGGAAAAACACCTGACACACCCTAAAACCTTCGTAAATAATAGCTAAATTATGCTAATATTTACTTGAGAGATATTTTTTAAATGACTTTTGAAGCATTACCCGTAGAATTGACCTGGGACAGGTTGATTTAATTGAGAATTCTTCACTGTCATGAGCATCGATGTATTGTGTTGATAGTGGTTATATGCCATATTTTCTCAAAGGTAATTGCATGGCCCCTCCGCATACTGTTCTGATCCCTTCTACTTTGTTAATAGAATAACGCTGATAAACTCTCCCTTATTAAGCTCTTCTATTTACCTTCTCTTTTAAGGAAAGTCATTTGTAAAAGCCGTTATCACTTTGAAATTTTGTGGCAAAGATTAAAATACATGCTAGTAAGTATAAAATGTGATGCAAGAATAGACTACTGTTTGTATTGAATCATTGGAATATTTTAGTTCATTATGATAAAAGATATGTCAGTAGGGAAATAAATTGTACTAGATAAAAACACAAGCCTGATAAAAGTGCAGAGGAAGAGGAAACCACATTAATTCTGCTAATGCTAAAATCATATTATGCACCAGATACTATCTTAGGTTTGTCATTGGTACCAAAGTATATCAGGCTTGTCAAAAATAATGATTTAACAATTTTTCTATAAGGGAAATTTCTTTATTTTCACAGTGACTGATAAAATGGATAGATGCTCAGTGCATATTGGATTAAATGAACAGGAAGATCAGGATTAAAAATGCTTAATTAATGTTACTTTTGACACAGTTGTATTGAAAGAGAAGTTAGGAACTTTGATTTGGTGAGAATAAATGATTAAATAATTGAAGATACAGGTTTTAAAAATAATCTCTGTCCCAGTTTGAGGGCTAAGTAGATAAATTTTCAAAATTATAAATTATCAGAATAAAAAAATCATTTGTGAATTGCAAATTAAAACAAAAATGAGACGCTACTACACACATTACTAGAATGACCAAAATCCAGAACACTAAATTCTGGACAGGATGTGGAGCAACAGAAACTCTCATTCATTTCTGTTGGGGAAGCAAAATGGTACAGCTACTTTGGAAGACAGTTGGGCAGCTTCCTACCAGACTAAATATACTCCTATCATATGATCCATCCATCCCACTCCTTCGCCTTTACTCAAAGGAGTTGAAAACCTATGGCCACACAATAACCTACAAGTGAATGTGTATAACAGCTTTATGCAAATTGCCAAAATTTGGAAGAAACAAGATACTTTTCAGGAGTGAATTGATAAACTATGGTGCATCCAGGCAATGAAATATTCAGTGCTAAAAAAAAAAGTAAATGCACTATCAAGCCATTGAAAGAAATAGAGGAACCTTAAATGCATATGATTAAGTGAAGGAAGCTATTCTGAAAAGACTGTAATGTATGCTGCCAACTATATGACATTGTGGAAAGGTCAAAACTATGAAGACAGTAAAAAGATCACTGATTGCCAGGGAAGAGTAGAGAGAAAGCAATGAGTCGGCAGCATACAGAGGATTTTTAAGGCAGTGAACTTATTTTGTATGATACTATAATACTGGATATATGTCATTACATATTTGTCAAAACCTATAAAATGTAGAGTACCAAGCATGAACCCTAATGTAAACTGTGGACTTTGGGTGATAATGATGTATTAATGTAAGTATATCAGTTTTAACCAGTATACCATTGTGGTATAGGATATTGATAATGGGGTAGGCTATGCTTGTGTGGGGGCAGAGAGTTATGGGAACTCTGTATTCTTCATTACATTTTGTTGTGAGACTAAAATTTCTCTAAAAAATATTTTGTAAAATCAATCAAATAACATTTCAGAAATGATTCTACTCTGCCCTCTTTATTTTAGAGGCTTAGCTAAGCTTAAAATCATCCTAGAAAATGTGCACCTTAATTCCTACCATTTCCATCACAGGATATTATCTTTCCTTGTGGCTAATGAGTCAGCAAGCATATCACCATAAATGAAATCTGGATGTTGCCAATTTCCATTGCATCTATGGGCATCCTGTTGTAAATTGCCCAAATATTGTGATTCCATGATAGCTTCCTCCCACCACCAAGTGTAATTAGAAGGCTTCATCCCTCATGTCAGCCGTAGTAGTTTTTGAAGGCTGATTTTAATGCTGGCCAAAGTAACCTGAAGTCATATGAATTATTCTTACATAAAAATATCAACTAAGGAAACGTTTATTTGGGTTGACGTTTATGCCTTCCCCCACTGTGGCACTCTATCTGTGTCCCAGTGGTCTAAAGGCCCTACTGGGCAATTGTGTTACTGGCAAAACAAGACATTACATTTAAAAAGGATTGCATGCAAGTAATTCCTAATTTAAAAGCGACTATATGACATCACTCTCTGACTCAGAATTAGCAGCATGAGAAAGAGAAGGCACTACACTTGTAATAATCATTGTCTTGTTTTGCATCCATTTGATTGAGTCCTACCCCTCTCTAAAAGCCCACTCAGAAACTGCCAGCCCCAATTTCTCCTAGCTACCACATTTGCCACTGCTCAAGCATTGTATCAAATTTTCCTTTTATTTAAAAAAAAAAAAATCTCTCTCCTTCACTTAATTTGTTTTATGTTTAAAACATTTTTTTCAAGTTATAAGAACAATTCATATGACTTATGCTTACTTTGGCCAGCATGAAAATCAGCCTACAGCTTCATAAACCAATATAACTGGCATGCCTTTATTTGTTTATGTCTTGCCAGGAGAATTCATGTTTGCTATGATGGTTTCTGGCAGTCAGTTTTCTTAAGGACTTTGAAAAATGAGGACGGATTAAGTCTTAAAATTCATTTCCTGCTTCTGCCCTACATGGACAGTTCTTAGGCCTGTCATGTCAGGATCTAGCTCCTACTCATTCCTTCTACTGTATTCATCTTTCTGGAGACTGGGGATCTGGAGGCTGGGATTCTTTACTGTAACGAGCCTGCAGGTGATTTCTCTGATCCTCATAACTGAGTACCATTGCTTCTCAGTCAGGGCCCTTCTTTGAGTTACCCTTGCTCAGCGTGTGTTTCTGCCATAGACCAAGCCTGCCCCCCTGCAGGGAATTCCCCTAGAAGTCCTGACTGCTGTACTCTACCTCTGAGTGACCACAGAGGATGTACAGTGTAGGGAAGGCTATACTTGGCTTCATTAGCCTTTCCCAAGCATGGGTATGGTCCCTTTTTTAATTAGTCACAATGCCACTAAAAAAGTCATTAAGTGTGGCTTCATTGAAGGTTTGGAAATAATGAAAAAATAAAAGCCTTATTTATTTATTTTATGCTTTTATCCCCAGGGCTTAATACATTGCCTGGCTCATAGTGGATGCTCAATAAATATTTGTTAAATAAATAAATGCTAAGTCTGACTATTCCTAGGAAAAGTAAATCATACCTTTTTCTAAAACTTTTTCACAGACACACCCATTTCCTAGCATAACATCCCTGTACTGAGGTCCACTTTTCTGGTTTAGGTTCCTACTAAGTAGACTTGAACATTTTCTCAGTCATGTATTGAAAATTCCAACCTCAGTTGGGTAAACCCTACCATTCCACAAAAAGAGTTGGTCTTGCCCTGAAACTGAGTTGGAGTGAATTTGTGAGAACAGAAAGGTCATGATCCATGTGAAATATACTGAGGATGTGAATGATTTGAAAAAAGCGTCTTAAATGAAAAAGAAAAGAGTTAAAAAAAATGACATGCTTAATTAAAATATTTCATTAAGAAAAGCAGCTTGGCTTTTATAGAAATTAGTGTGGTTTCACTGAAGATTTGGAAACAATAAAGAAAAAATTAAAAGCCTTAATTTTTTCTTTTACATATTTATCCCTAGTGCTTAAATTGTGGCCTGGCTCATAGTAGATGCTCAATAAATATTTGTTGAATAAATAAATGCTAGGTCTGGATGTTCCCTTAAATCGTGTTTAATGGTGATTTATCTTCTTTATCAAAGGATACATTTTCCCCCATTTAAGCTAAGAGAGCCACATGTTACATACTCCTCAGAAAGGGTGCTTTTACAAAGAATAAAAAAACCACAAAAATGTTTCCAGAATTTAAGTATTCTGTTGTTATACATTTTTCTCCTTTCTGTGTAGTATATGGTCAGATTTTAAAAATAGCTTTATTAAGGAATAATTTATATGTCATAATATTTTTATGTATATATATTTAACTATATGATTCAATTATATTCATTGCATTTGTGATATTGTGCAACCATTTTAACAATCCAATTTTAGAATATTTTCATCACACCCAAAAGATTCCATGTGTCCATATCTACAGTCACTTACCTACTCTGGTCTATATGCCTTTGCTTTTGTTGGAGATTACATGTAAATTTAATCACACTAAAGTGGTCTTTTGTGCCTCTTTCTTTTCCTTAGCATCAAGTTTTTGAGGTTTGTCTATGCTGTAGCATGTGTTAATACTTTCTTTTTATTGCTTAATAATATTTTCACATATACATTGGTATTTTTGTTTGAGATGGGATCTCAGTCTGTTGCTCAGGCTTGAGTGCAGTGAGTGGCTTGATTATAGCTCACTGCAATCTCTGCCTCCCCTGCTTAAGCGATCCTCCCACCTCAGCCTCTTGAGTAGCTGGGACCACAGGCATGCCCCACTACAAACAGCTAATTTTTTGTACTTTTTTTTCTATAGAGATGGGGTCTTGCTATATTACCTAGGCTGGTATTAAAGTCCTGGGCTTAAGTGATCTGACTGCTAGGCCTCGCAA
The DNA here is from genome assembly GCA_963574635.1 of Cheracebus regulus. NCBI lineage: Eukaryota > Metazoa > Chordata > Mammalia > Primates > Pitheciidae > Cheracebus > Cheracebus regulus. Next base: position 101,358 of record CAUYQU010014877.1, read on the forward strand.
AATGCTGGGATTACAGACATGAACCACTAGGTCCAGCCACTTTTAATATACGTTAGCATGCAGTACAACAGCGAAGGCAAATGTGTTTGACATCCACAAGAGTTTCTTCTTTATTTTGAAATGTGATTTATATCATCATAATTTCTGAAAGAATTAAAGGTTAATGACATATATGTGTTCATGACATATGTGTATGTATATATGTTCATATATATAATTGAATATACAAAATATCTTTGAAAAATTTGAGTATTTATTTTATTCATTCATACTCCATTCTTTAAAGGATTACCTTTACTTAAATAAATTCTTACCACTGTATATGCATATGCATATTTAACACATATTTTACTTCAAATGGTATGTTTAGGAAGATGAGAGAAAGTTAGGTTTTAATGTTCTGCTGAAAATACTATAGTGTTATTATTGCAGACAGTTTTAGTTGTCCACTGACAAGTCAAAACATTTAATGAAAAGTGCTTAATTAAGATTACTTTTAAAAATTGGCTATTTGTTAATCTCCCATAATATTGATTTTAAAGTTATGTTAGAGAAAGGTAGTATTTTATGCCTAAAATTCTATTTTATTAATAATTTTAGGTTTAGGGAAAGATAGAGAAAAGACTAGATATAACCAGAGTCCTTCAAAGGTCAAGTAAAAATAGATTGTTGAGGATCATTCTATTTCTTTTCTCTCTCCTGAGTACTCATTTCTCCTTTCCTCTCCAATGTCCCTTCCCCCATAGTTTTATTTTGTCCTATCTCATATCTGTACTGAATATATTTTATCTCCTTGGTGTTTTGCCAAAAGAACTTTGTTGTGAAGGACAGAGAACTTATGAAGAAGGGTTGAAAAATAAAAAATAAATTAAAATAGCCTACACGCATTTGGGGACAGGATTGTCCAACCCAGTTTTTGCTTCTTCCAACATATAGAACCATGACTGTCTTATCTGGAAGATATTTGATTGACATCTACTAACTTAAAATGATACAATAATGGAGAAATTGAAAACATTCTGTGATTTTCTAAAGTTCCATTTTTTCATGCTTGAGTTTGCCTTTCAGCTTTCTTAGATTTTAGAAATATTAGTTAAATACTTTATAGGAGTATTGTGAGATGAGCCTAAAAAAGAAAGCTTCCTCATTTATTTTTAAGAAATTTACACATACTAGAAAAAATTAGATAGTCCAGATATGGAGACCCCATGTCTTTTCTAGTACAAAAGGTAAATGTGCTCTTGTGCATCCCTTTACCCATCCCCCATCAAGCCTTGGGTGAGCTAGAAACCACTACATTTTAAAAAATTCTCATAAATCATATGGCTCAAATATAGGATACTGTACATTCAAACAAAGAGCAAATGTTGATAGCATTATTTTCTCTCTATGGATTTTAGTGAAAACATATGCCTGATATTTTAAAATTCTATGAAATTTAAAAAATCAGTTGGATTCAACTATGTGACAGGGACATGGAGTACAGAGATGGGAGGAGGTGTAGAAATGATTTGCGACAAACAGTTAAGGGAACATGTGAGAGGTTAATCACTAATTTGTTACCTTTCCTAAATCAGCATAGTTACTCATTTACTTTATCATTCAACAAATGTTTACAAGGCAGTTTCTTCCTGCTAGGTATAATGTTACATATGGAAAAAAATGAGACTTATTAGGAACATGCAAGTAGAGTAATATGTAAGTAGAGTAAAACGGAAATTTAGAAGTTATATCTGTTACGTGAACTTACATCTCCCTTGCAATTTTAGTAGTAATAAAATTCAAACTTAAGGTTTTTTTTTTTTAGTTTCTTTTGCTTTAATTATATTTAAATGTAGTGCCTTTTACATAAATAGTCTAATCTTGAAAGTGGCAATCAAGGCTTTGTCTCTTATTGTAAAAGTGTTTTGTTGCTTTTCCTCCTACCTGTCTAAGATAGCATCTGAGTGCAAAGGAAATACTACTGATTGTGATCATTGGAAGAGAGTTCCCTTGTCCGGATGCTATCTCTTGACTTCCAAGAATATCAAATAAAGTGTGATTGGCCGCATCTGGGCCCTGGTTATGTCAAACTGTAGCCTACCGAGATAAAGTTGGACGTAATTGTTTTTTCTTGGCGTGCAATGGCATTCATTGCTGAAGTCTAAGGTTCTCATTCATTGCTGAAGTCTAAGGATATGGTAATAAGTTTCTGCATTCTTTGACTTCCTCATCTTAACTCCTAGTATCTTCTGGTCAACCAGTTGTCACAATATTTCTTGGGACTCTGGAGCCCTTACCTGCTTTCTCCATGCCATAGTTCTCTAAGCAAAGGCTCTCAATTTCTAAACTTCTGAGTGTCACTATGTTACATTGTGGTAAATATAGTAGCTTCTCTGCTGGGCTTGAAGTTCTTCCAGGTGATGAAATGAAAAGTGGGAATCAAGTGCACATACTAACACACACACACACACACACACACACACACACACACCCCAGATGTTTCCCCCAGCTACCTCAATATTGTGACCATCCTTGCTTTCTCTCACTTGGATCATCACTCCCAAGAGGGGAAAGTGAACATGTACTTCCTGCTCCCTTATTTCTCTCTCAATAAAAGAAGCCTCTCTAATTCCTCATTTGCTCTTATGAGAACTTCTCTTAAAGCAATCTTGCCAATCATCTCTAACCTATGACTTGTTAAAAAGGTAGGTGAGTCGAGCGTGGTGGCTCACACCTGTCATCCCAGCACTTTGGGAGGCTGAGATGGGCAGATCACCTGAGGTCAGGAATTTGAGACTAGCCTGGCCAATATGGCAAAACCCCATCTCTACTAAAAACACAAAAATTAGCTGGGTGTGGTGGTGAGCACCTGTAATCCCAGATACTCAGGAGGCTGAGGCAGGAGAATGGCCTGAACCTTGGAGGCAGAGGTTGCAGTGAGCCAAATTGATATGGAGATTGCACCACTGCACTCCAGCCTGGGCAACAGAGTGAGACTCTATCTAAAAAAAAAAAAAAAAAAAAAAAATGTAGGCTGCAGGGATGGAAAAATTGTATAATATAAAATACTTCTTTCTGTAATTTCAACATCTTGGCTTTCATGACTATGTGCAGGCTGTGAGCTTCATGTTAGTGTTTATGAAACAAGGAGCTAAACATCACATCTTTCTCTTTTCATTCTTTCCAATTCTTTTGGTAAAAAAGAAATACCTCTCATAGAACAGAAAGGTTAGATGCAATTAACTGATAGTGTATCAGAGACTACAGATAATATTGAAAAAAGTGATATGATAAAAGAAATATGAATTCTGATAGAGGAAATGGCAGTTTCAGTAGCTCCTACCTTGGTCCAGAATGAAAAGTGACTTCTCATTTAAAAGTGATGTGTTGATATATGATATTTTGAAATGCATATGTTTTGATATATGTATTCTGATTATATTAAATAATTAATATAATCAACCAATTAAAATATCTATCACCTCATATTTATCTTTTTGTGTGTTTGTGATTAGAAGATGTATGGTCTACTTATTAGCAGTTTTCAAGTATATAATACAGTATTATTAACTATAGTCACCATGATCTACATAAAATCTCCGGAACTTATTTATCTTAACTGAAATGTTATCCTTTGACCAAGAGCTTTCCATCCCCACCCCAGCCCCTAGCAACCACCATTCTACAGTTTTCTTGTATGAGTTCAACTTCTTAAGGTTCTACATGTAAGTGAGATCATACAATATTTGTCTTTCTGTGCTTGGCTTATTTCACTTAGCACAATATCTTCTAGGTTCATTCATATTATCACAAATGAGAGGATTTCCTCCTTTTTAAAGGCTGAAAAATATTGCACTGCATATATATACCACATTTTCTTTATCCATCTATGGATAATTAGATTGTTTTTAAATCTTGGCTACCATGAACATAGGAGTGCAGATATCTCTCCAATATACTGATGATTTTTTCCCCTATGGATATATACCAAAAAGTGGGATTGCTAGGTCATATGTTAGTCCTGTTTTTAAGTTTTTCATACTGTTTTCCATTTTCCATTCCCACAGTGTACAATGTTCCCTTTTCTCTACATCCTTACCAACACTTGCTATCTTTTCTCTTTTTGATAATAGCTATTTAACAGGTGTGAAGTGATATATCATTGTGGTTTTGTTTTGCATTTCCTGATGATTAGTGATTCTGAGCATTTCATATGCCCATTGGCCATTTGTATGTCTTCTTTAGAGAAATGTCTGTTTAGGTCCTTTGTCCTTTATATGATCATGCTGTTTGTTATCTTGCCATAGAACTACTTTAATTTCTTATATATTTGGGATATTAGCTTTTTATCAAAAGCTTTGCTAATATTTTCTCCCATTTCATAGGTTGCCTCTTCACTCACTCTGTTGATTGTTTCCTTTCCTATATACAAGCTTTTTAGTTTAAATTAATCTCATTTATCTGTTTTTGCTTGTTGTCTTTGCTTTTGAGATTATATCAAAAAGTCATTGCCCAGATCATTGTCAAGAAGCTTTTCCCTATGTTTTCTTCTAGTAGTTTCACAAAAGGAAAGTTCTTAAAATTGAATAGCAGTTATTCCACTTAGAAGCAATGGCATGATCCAGATGGGGAAGAGTGTATGAAATAGAGGGTAGACTGTCAGGAAATGGTAAAGAATGCTGCAAAGAAATCAGAGTAGGAACTGGAAGAGCTAAACAATCTTGAGGATTTTGAACCTCCCTAATAGGAAGATATTGAATGTTTTTCAGCAAGATATTGATTTATCTGATGTATATATCATACTGACTGCTATGGACAACAGATTAACTGGAGGCAGGGGATAGAACAAAACAGGAGAGAGAAAACCCTGTAGGCAGCTATTACAGCAGGTTATAAACAAAACAAGATGATGATAGCCTAGATTGCAGAGATGGCAGTGATGGGGGAGAGATGTAGGAGTACAGAGATGGCAGTGATGGGGGGAGAGATGTAGGGATACAAAGATATTCAAAGACCATTAACTTGCCATATTAATTTTGTGTTTTACAGTTGAATTAGAAAAAGAAACAAGATATCCAGTGCCATGCATTCCTTAGTAATGCTAATATTTTGATTTTTTTTTTTCAGTGGAACTTGGAGCATTTCACCAACATTGACCAGTAGGTATTCAGTGCCTGTCTACTTCATGAGGCCACATAGAACAGCTTATAAAAACAGAGATAAGGGAGGCTGTAGCACTCGTGAGAGGGCTGACTTTGCTCTTGCACAATGTCAAAACTACAACTAAAGTCTCTTTGTTTATAAGTAATTTTGACATTGGAATGACCCTTATGCAAATTCAGAAGGAAAATCAACATTATACCTCCTTTATAATTCTTCATTAGTCTCTGCCCAAATCTAACAGCTGTCACAGTACAATTTCTGCATGGACTGAGATTCATTTGGAGGATTCGGTCTCAAAATGTTCTTTCCTAAATCTCTTCTGAACATTCCTTCTCTCCTTGAATTGTTTATAACAATGACTTGGCAGGGAACAAAGCCTTATAGAACCAACCTAAAAAAACTCAATCTTTTCCTCCTTCTCCTCACTTTTCTGCCTATGCTTTACTTTTTTTTAAAATGAAAATTAACAATGATAAATAACAATCACTAATCATTTTTCAACCCTGCTGGGCACTAGGCACCAAGCCAAGTACTGTACCTACATAATTTGATTTAGTTATTTTAAGATAGATATTATTCTATTAAATATAATTGATATATTTCTGCTGTAGATGGAGAAGCAACACCTTTGAAAATCAAGTAGCTTAATAATAGAGGTGATATTAAATTTGGTCCCCATAACTCAATAATCTCCACCTCCTCTGCCAAAATCACCACCGCCACCATCATCATCCATCATCAACGTCATCATCATCATTTTCCTGGTGTGTATATCACATAATGAAAGTTAGGAATATGCGCTAGGAAACGACCTAGGAAGCTGTTGTTTGGGATGGAAGGGAATAATACATAGACCATTATTTTTTTAAACACATTTCACATTCCAAGTACCATGCTTGATGCTAGAGCTTGGAATATAATCATAAATAGGAAAATGTTTATCTAATTGAAGCATGAAAAACAGGAAAATCTAATATGGCAGAATGGCAACTTCAGCAGAAAGATGTATCAACCTTGATTTGAATTCTAGGCATAGTACATTATGGAATGCAGGTGAAAACTTCCCAGAGGAAGGCCCCACATGGGCTGAAGGAATTACATACTCTCCCTCTTTCTTAACTGGTCCTTGATTTTCATTGCTTCTTATCTCCATCCCTGAATAATCTCAATCTAACTTTACGACCATACTCTGAAGAGATGAATTATTATCCTGGATCTTGTAGAGAAATAACTCTTTATGACTATTTTCATGTTTCTACAAGATTGGAGCCTTCTGAGCAAAGAACATGAGCACCTGGGTTAAAGGATGATTGACTGACAACTGTAAAGGCAGAGAGCTCCTGAGAGATAGACACTTCCTCTCTCCCCTGGAGACATTTGCTTCAATCTCAGGATGTTGGAGGAAAGATCTTCTTTCTTCCCTCCCTAAAGATGATTTGTTTTAAATTACATAGCAAAAGTCTCCTTTAACTCTCTCCAGAGCAATGCAGGCACAGATGGAAAAGCACTCTAAATAAGCTCTGTGTTTCATAATTCTGGGGTTCCTTTTTTTTTTGAAATGGAGTCTTGCTCTGTTGCCCAGGCTAGTGCAGTGGCATGATCCCGGTTCACTGCAACCTCCGTTTTCCGGGTTCAAGCAATTCTCCTGTCTCAGCCTCACAAGTAACTAGGACTACAGGCACATGCCATCACACCCAGCTAATTGAGGTTCCTTTTTCAATGGTGCAATACCTGTTATATGCACAGGGAGGTCTGGTTCTTACTGCACTGCCCAGGGGGTGTTTGGGCATAACACACTGATGTGGGCTGCTCTGTGACTAAAACATTCTGATTCATGATCTGGAAGTCTGTGTCTGAGAGAGAGAGAGAGAAAGAGAGAGAGAGAGAGAGAGAGAGAGAGAGAGAGAGAGAGAGAGAGAGAGTAGATCGATAGATAAATAGCTACCATCACAGAGTCTTCAAAGTTTCATACTTAAATTATCTGACTACAGAAATCAAGGCTGGGCACACATTCTGCTTTCTGGAGTAATTCCTTTGCTCTACTATTTGAGTTTCTGTATGATGTCCCCAAAACATAGATTAATCCAGCATTATAGAACATTGGATCTTACTTCTGCATTTCCTTTAAATACTTAACTTCCATTCAACTGATACAATGTCCAACTTAGGCCAAACTGAGAAACACATTCCTGGGAAGGAGAAGCAATCCCAGAAGTGTATGTCCTGGTACAATGACTCCAAATCTAACTGATGGCCCAAGATCTACTGTGGATGTGGGATTCTGTATTGTTCTATATGTCCCTTCTCATCTGTGAACAAATATGGTAAAGCTTTACTTTCTGCCCCACAGAGGGTGAAAAGTCTGGGGACTACTTCATGACATCTCATGCTAGAAACACTCTGCTCTCTGGATCATTCTCTTCCTTGAGTAACAAACATCGGATGGGCCCATGTGACCTCCCAGCCAGATCCAGCTCTGATCGAGTCTCTCCAGGAGACCATGAGCTTTCCTCTGACCCTTTCTCAAAATAGAACAGAGGAGAAGAACTTGCAAATGCTACCTTATTTAACTAACGCCTTTTTAATGCCACAAAACGGGAGGAAATTCACACATGAGACCCTCAGAGATAACCCCACATAGATTTTCTCTTTTTTCTTGTTGTTTTTCTTTTATCTTTTTACCTCTTTTTTTTTTGTCTTTTATCTGGTGCATCCCTGGACTCCTTCAGCACACACAAGCTACAGATGCAGTAACTCACAGACACACGAACACATATACACAAACACACCTCTCAAGAAACATAATTTTCTAACGTGATGAAATGCAGGCCTTCAGTCTCTCTCCTTTCTTATGCTCTGCATGATCTTATGTTTGGACAAAATGTAAAATATGGATTCCCTATGTCTATGCTTTGCAGCTCCCTAGAGTGAGAGGGGTGAGGACCCTGATCTCTTGAGAAAGAGCAGAGTGATGGGCACTACAATCCCAGTTCAGACATTCCAAGAGTGGAGACTGCCATCATTTCCTTACAAAACATGGAAGGCAAACACTTTGCCACAGCAAATATGATTTCACTTATTTATCTTAAAGGAAGCACAATTTCACATGAGGAAAGCATTTTTTCTCTCATTAGCATGACTTTGACCCTCCTCATTTCAAAGTAATAACCTTGGCATCACTATCTAGGGAGCATGTGATTCTGTCTGCGTCCTGAACAAGTGGAATTCTTCCCAAATAAATTCTTTTCAAATACGACTGACATATAGTCCCATGATAGGGCAGGAAAGAGGACTATACTACAAATCACCTCAATAAACTTATGTATTCCAGAAGATTCCTCTTTTGCCTCTGTATTTGAAGTGAGTTCTCTTAAGAAATGTGTGTGCAAGCTGATATTTGTAAATTTGAGGAGCTTAAAATGAAATGTGTATAATTCTCCATCATTTCATTCATTTTCCTTTTGTTCTTGTCCTCCAACCATTTTCCTTTGAATGTTTAAGTGATGGTTAACTATGAAGAAAACCAAAATAGACAAAGTAATTGCCGTTTGCTCCTTTGTCTCTCAGTGGCTTGCTGTGCTATAAGTGTATTTAATCTGGACCAAACTGGGGAGGTAAAACCTAATTTAATAGCTATCAATCACAGGCAGCAGGACAGCAGAAGGAGAAAATAAAAATGTGGTTCTGTTACTCAGGCTTCTATCAGGAAAAACAAAGTGAAACACTGGACATGCCATATCTTTACAAGATGACTCCTAATCTCTCTACCAAGTTACACATAATTTGGAGCTCTTTGTGTATTCCATTTCACTTATGTGCCACCACCCTTATATTAAAAAGTGTGTGATTGACAAGTTAGCTAAAATATTTAATAAGAATTAAATGCATTGGGCTTCATTAGAAAGAAATAGAGCCACTTGATAGGAATTTCAAATACTAATTAAATAAAACCTCCCTATTTGGAGCTAAAGCAGCTGTTTTTCTTAGCCCCAGAATAATGCACATGGCTGTGCAGCCTTCTAACAGTGAGACTGTCATCCTGTGTTGTCTGTGAAATATTTACAGAAGCTTCTCATTTTACCATGGTTAAAACGCCTAAGTCAGAAGAGTACAGTGGTTTACTGACCTGCTTTATCTCCTGTATTATCGTCCCCTGTCTCTCCCACCCATCCCCTCGTTATTCACTCTGCTCCAACCTCTCTTCAGCCTGATTTTTCCTCTCCCACACCAGGTGCTTCATCCAGAGTCTTTGTGTCCATGTGTGTTTTTATGTGTGCATGTAGTGAGAACATTTAACATGAGAGCTACTTTCTTATTTTTTTAATTTGTTTATTTTGTTTGGTTGAGATAGAGTTCTGCTCTGTCACCCAGGCTTGTGTACAATGGCATGATCTCGGCTCACTGCAACCTCCGTCTCCCAGGTTCAAGTGATTTTCTTGCCTCAGCCTCCTGAATAGCTAGGATTACAGGCCTGCACTACCACACCTGGTCTTGAACTCCTGACCTTAGGTGATCTGCCCGCCTCAACCTCCCAAAATGTCTCTTACCTTTTAAAATGTGCAATATTTAAGTGTGTAATGTTGTTCACTCTAGGCACAATGTTATACAGCAGATCTCTGGAGCTTATTCATTTTAACTGACTCTTTCTGTCCATGGACTGAAAGTAACTCTCCATTTTCTCCTTCCTCCAGCCCCTGGCATTCCTCCCACTCTTTGATTCTATGAATGTGTTTACTCTAGGTACCTACATATAAGTGTAATCATGCAGTATTTGTCTTTCTGTAACTGTTTTTCTTCACTTATATAATGTCCTCAAGATTCTTTCAAATAGAGAGTAGAATTATTACCAGAGGCTGAGAAGGGTAGTGGAGACTGGGGTTGGGGGGAGGGTGGAATAGGGACAGTTACTGGGTGCAAAAATATAGTTAGGTAGAATGAATAAGATCTAGTATTTGATAGCACAACAGTGTGACTATAGTCAGCAATAATTTGTTTTACATGTTAGAATAACCGAAACAGTACAATTACAATGATCATAATAAAAAGAAATGATGAATGCTTGAGGTGGTGAATATCCCATTCACCCTGATGTAATTATTATGCATTGTATGCCCATATCAAAATATCTCATGTTCCCTATAAATATATACACCAACTGTATGCCCATAAAAATTAAAATTTCAGAAAAGAAAAAATTAAAGATTCATTTAGGTTATCACAAATTACAAAATCTCCATTTTAAAGATTCAATAATATATTCAATTGTTTGTACGTACCACATTTGCTTTATCCATTCATCTCTTGATGGACACTTAGATTATTTCCACCTCTTGGCTATTGTGAATCGTGCTACAGTGAACATGGGAGGGCTAATATGTCTTGAAGATCTTATTTCAATTATGTTGGATAAAACCCAGAAGTGAATTGCTGTATCAAATGGTGGTTCTAGTTTTAATTTTTGGTGGCTCTTCCATACTGTTTACCATCACAACAGCTTTCTCAGTGGTATTTCCACAGGAGCATGAGAGGGTTTCAGTTGCTCCACATCTTTATCAGCACTTGTCTTTTGTTTTCTATAATAATAGCCATCCTGATACATGTGAGGTGATAGGTCATTGTAATTTTGATTTGCATTTTTCTGATGATTAATGACTATGGACATTGTTTTATATGCCTGGTGGTCTTTGCACTTTAGGTTTACTCTCTCTCAATACTTTTTAACTAGGACAGGTATATATCCTACTTACCTTCTTTGAACCATCTCAATGAGAACTGTCCTGACTACTCTGCTTAAAATTGCAATAAAAACACCTCCAGGACTTACTGTTTCACTTCCCAACTTTTTTGTCAGAGAACAGTCACCATCTAACATCCTCTATATTTACTTATAGATTTTGTTTATAACTTCCCCTGCTAGAATGTCAGAGCAAGATTTTTTCGTTAATATTGTATCTTTACACCACTGACTGACGCAGGTAGGCGCAGGATAAATATTTGCTGAGTAAATAAATGGATGGATATAAAAGTGGTCTGTCCTGCAGAAGCTGTAAGTAACTTCAGAAGGAATTGGGGTGTAATGGGACTTGGTTAAAGGGGACTTGGGACAGAGACTAATAACCCTGTGATAAATAGGTTGAACTGCTGCAGACTGCAATACAACAGTGTAGACACTGTGTAAATTCCCACTTTCCTCAGCTGTTGAGTACATGGATCCTGGGCTCCAACAATCCACTGGTCTTGGCCTTTCACAGTGCTGGAATTACAGGTGTGAGCCACTTTGCCTGGCCGATTCTGACTCCTTGTTAAGAACTGAGGAAAGACATTTTCTTTGGTTTTCGCTGTTTCTGTTAATATCAGTGGTATGGATCTTCATTTACTTTTTGTAACATTATTGAGAACCATCAACCAAAGAATCATGGGTAGATTTTCCATCATTATTGATTCTAGGATATCTTGTCAGGGACTGAAATAAGAACCAGGGTAAAGGAGCTGAAGATTCATTCCTTCCTTTACTGATGCCTCCTAAGAGAACTGGGTGATATGTAACATTCTAGGGATGTAATGCTGAATAGGATCTAGTCCTATTCTTACTGAACTTCTAAGTGTGCTGGAAAAACATATTATAAAACAGTTCATTACAATGCAACACTTCCAATGGGGTGAGTGCTGTAGAAGCAAAGTTATGGGGAAGAAAAGAAGGGTCAATAAGCTGACCTGCCTGTAGAGATTTGAGAAGGCTTTACAAAGGGAGTTAAATTTTATCTGGATTTCTTTTAAGGCACTTTCAGTTACAAGTAATGAAAAACTCAACTCAATTAGATTTAGGCAATTAAAGATATTTATTGGTTCATGTAGCTAAAAATACCCAGAGGTAGAACAGACTTCAGGGTTAGAGATGGAAGTTCCATGGTAGTTCTCCACGAATTTCCTGAGTCTGGCCTTTTCCATGTGGCAGCCCCATCCTCAGGCAAGCTTAGCTCAGAGCTTGGAAATGGTTCTGTCAGTACCACATCTCACATCTACTTACCCTAATGCCACTTTGTCTACATCAAGAGATAGTCTCCCTCTAACTACCAAATAAAAATATGATGGTTAGTCTAACTTGACCACCTAAGACCACTGCCAATTCTGTAACCAGTTATTGTAGCCAGGAAATGCCATCAGCTAATTGATGTATATTTGGGTTACTTGCCAGTCCTGCACGTAACCCTGGGGCAAGGGGCTAGATCGATGTTCTCTGGCTTACAGCAATGAAGTTCCACCCTTGAAGCAATGTTTCATATTCACCCTTAAATAACCACAGAGTAGCTACACAAATGGAAAAGGGGTAGAGAATGCTTCTATACCAACATCAGCAAGACCTGCAATCTTAAAGGAAGCAGTTTTACAGGGAATAATGGAGAAAAGTCACGTTAAAAGTAGCAGAACACCATGTAAAAATAATAGGAATATTAAAGACATGTACCATTGTGGAAAGTTTTGTTGATCAAGAAAGCTGGTGGAGGAAATAAAACCCAGTATGAGGCTATAAACAGATTTAAAAGGCATCTACATATCATAGAAACAAATGAGATGATCCTAAGCATAATTTCAAGCTTGGATCTTTTTAAATCAAATACACATATAAAAACAATTGATTGCCAGTAATCAACAAGGTATGAAGAAATTCACAGCAGCATAAGTTATAGTCCCTCCCTGTTTTCCAGAAGACAAACAAGTCAATTAACCAAAGTAGTAATAAATGGCCATTCCAGAGTTCTTCACTTGCAAGCCATGTGTCACCAACTCTTAATTTAGAGGTCAGATAAAGTTCTGTGAGGAACTGAGATAGCAGAAATCTGTAAGAAAGAAGGAAGGACCTGGAGAAAGCTTGAAAAGGGAATCCATGGAAAGGATCAGATGGCTGTTCATGAGATGGTAAAGGATCACAGGTGTTCAGGCAGCAGGTTAGGTAAGAACATGATATGAGCAGGAACAAATGGGAGAATGATTGCTGGTTGTGTATATGATAAGCAGCTGTCAAAGAACTGCAAAATGGTTAGACTAGAGACTTGAGTGTTTCCAATCCATGCTCTTGACAATTAATTTCTCTTACACTCTATTTTCTGATTTGTGAATGAGGATTAAGCATCCCTTTCTTACATGGTAGAGTACCTCAGAGCTAAGAGAAATTGAGTATATGTCAAGTGCCCCATACATGGGAATAGTTTGTTATCAAAACACTGTAGCTCTTCCTCTTCCTCCTTTGATGAGGATGATAGAAGGAGCTTTATCGTGAAAATGAATGAATGGAAGGCCAGATTTTAACTAAATATGAATGAAAGAGAAAACAAAACTGATAAGATAATTCTGACTTCTTTAAATTTTTTGAGACAGGATCCTGCTCTGTCACCCAGGCTGGAGTGCAGTGGCATGGTCACTGCTCACTGCAGCCTCAAACTCCTGGGCTCAAGTAATCCTCCCACTTTGGTGCCCAAGTAGCTGGGACCACAGGCTCATGCCCCCATATGTCTGGCTAAATTTTGTTGTCATTTTGTTTGTTTGGTAGAAGTGGATTTTTGCCGTGTTGCCCAGGCTAGTCTCATACTCCTGGGCTCCAGCGATCCACTGGTCTTGGCCTCTCACAGTGCTGGAATTACAGATGTGAGCCACTTTGATTGGCCAATTCTGACTCCTTGTTAACAAGAACCGAGGAAAGACATTTTCTTTGGTTTTTGCTATTTCTGTTAATATGAGTGGTATGGATCTTCATTTACTTTTTGTAACATTGTTGAGAACTATCAGCCAAAAATTCATGGATAGATTTTTCATCATTATTGATTCCAAGATATCATAAGCAAACCAACTCGCTGGCCAAATATTGATCAATAGCCCTCACTATCTGAAAGTTTGCTTTCCTGACATTTTTAGTAAAAATGAACAAACCCCTCCCAAAAAAGCCTCTTGACAATTACATCAAAGTTCAGTTTACATCAACACAAACTCTGCCCAGCCTCAATTCATCTGTATTTAAAATCTCAACACATCTGTTACCCTAACTTTTACTGTCTAAAATTGAACCTCTCTTTCTAAGCACCTAAGGATTTTTCTCTAAGGCAGCACCAGTTACTAAGTCACTCTAGCTCAAAACTGTGATGTTGTCTTTGAATAATTCCTGACATTTATAGGTTTTGTCTCTTCTATTTCTCTATTTCCACTGCCATTGCCTTTCTCCAGGTCACCTCTACCTTGAAAGACTAAAATAGACCCTGTCACCTTGCTGTGCCATCTGTCTGTGGGCCATCCAATCCCTTTGTCAATGTTGCCCGGCTATTATCGCCAAGATAGCACCCTCATCCCAACACTTCCCACTTCCAGTACCCACAGTATATCTGAAAGGCCAGAAACCATAGGAGAAGTTTCTTCTTAAATAGCATGTATTTATTAGTTATTTATTGCTGCATAAGTACTACATAATACATTAAAGTAATAAGCACTGATTATAATTCACAGTTTCCCATGGGTCAGGAATTCCAAAATGGCCTGGCTGGGAGGCTCCAGCTTGGCATTGTTGATGAGGTTGCAGTCAAGGTGTTGGTCCAAGCCTCTGTCACCTGTAGGCTTAACTGTGGCTGGCTGATCCACCACAGATTCACTCACATGGCTAGCAAAGTAGTACTGGCTTCCAGCAGGAAACCTCAGTTCCTCTCCATGTGGGTCTTTCCATAGGCTTGCTTGAATGTCTTCACAACATGAAAGCCGGCTTCCCCCAGAGGCAGCGATACAGGAACCAGGCAGAAGCTATATCCCTTTGATAACTGCAAGTCATAGAATTCTAATTCTGCCACATCCTGTGGTTCCAAAGAGATCATTAAGTCTGACCTACATTCCAGGGGAGGGGAAGTAAGCATCACCTTTGGAAAGGAAGACTGTCAAAGAATTTGCAGACCTATTTTAAAATGACTACGACTTTAATTACAATTTCTAGTAATATATTCAGTCTACTTTTTTTACAGTCTCCAGTATCTCTTTAGGTAGAATACTTTTGAATTTAAATCCATGGGTCTCATTGTTAATTTGAACAAAACACAGTAAGTATACTGTTATTTTTCCATGTCTTTCTAGGCTTATGAAACTCTGTAGTGTATTTACTAAACTTTTGTAGAAGGAGTGCCATCGACTACAATTGTTACAAATTGTGCTTATTTTTCCGCTCTTTTCATTCTCCCAAAATATGTTCCCATTCAACCAGGCAGGTCTGCATACTCTTCTTGTGCTCGTTGTTTTCCACGCTGCTTCCATTTTTTCACAGAGACCCTTCCTCTTCGCTTTGGTGTGCCTTTCTATACCCTCAGGACTTCTGACAGGCAGACTCAAGTCTCAAATTCCGCATGAAGTCAACTCATATCTCTGTCATGCATGGCCCCTCAGTTCCCATCCCTCATACACTCACATACACTTATTTTTACCTGATTCTATTCAGTGCAGCACAATTTTATTAATCCCTTCTTTTCTCTAACAATGTACTTTATACTAAGTACTCATGAAATATTTGTTGCATGATGGAATGAATATTAGATTGAAATGTTTCATGTAACCCCAATTATCCAAAGTATATTCTTTAAACGTGTCTTCAATATAACATTTTTAATAACATATTTTTGTTCTTCTTTGCACTGTTTACAAATGCTGCAGAATTTTTTACATATTTTAATTGAAATTTTATAAAATTTACAGTTCAAAAAAGCAGATCCACAAACATAGTATTTAAAAAGTACTTGAGGCTGGGTGCATGCCTGTGATTCCAGTGCCTTGGGAGGCCAAGGTAGAGGGATTGCTTGAGATCAGGAGTTTGAGAACAACCTGGACAACACACTGAGACCCCGTCTCTCCAAAATTAATTTTCTTTTTAATTAACCAGGTATGGTGGCACATACCTGTAGTCCCAGATACTCGGGAGCCTGAGATTGCTTGAGCCCAGGAGGTCGAGGTTGCAGTGAGCTATAATCATTCCAGTGCATTCCAGACTGGGTAACAGAGCAACCCCCTGTCTCCAAAAAAAAAAAAAAAAAAAAAGTTTAAAAAAAAGCTTGAAGGTTTCCTAAAACAACTAAATTGTTCTCAATTTTTAAGTTTAAATATAAATCAAATAACATAAAAATTAAGTTTCTCAGTCTCGCTAGCCACGTTTAAAGTGCCTAGAAGGAATATGGGGCTGATGGTTGCCATATTTGACAGTGAAGCCCAAGATCATAGAAGAAAGAAAGAGATATGGGATGTCACTGGTTTGTGAACTAACCTTTACTAAAAGTAATGCTTAGAAGTGAAATAGTAGAAAGAAATACAGCTTGTGTCAACACCATGTCTGATCACACTCCACTAATGAAATTTCCTCAGCAAATCACTGTAATGAAAATCATACCAGACTTCCTTGTGATCAAGACCCACAGCTTAGTTGTTGAATCTAAAAGAAATATAATTCCAAGTCTAAACATAGCAGAGCAAAGTAATTTGGCTTTAATAACATTTCTCAAAAAAGTCCAAAAGATAAATTAATTGCATTGCATTGAAATCATCCTGAAAACAATTACTTTGCAATGAAACACAGTAAAACATCCTGAAATGTCTCTCCTCAAACCCTCACACCACAAGAGCTGTCCCTAATGTCACTACTCTTTCTCCTTCTGAAACTCTCCCTTAAAATCCTTAGCCTATATTTTCTTGGCTTCTCCTTCTCCTCTGTGCCTCCTTGCAGAATCTTAGAATTTACATTGATCTGAACTTCATTCTTGGAATTTATCTCTTTGAACATTCTCCTCATTAGCAAAACAGGCTACCCTCAATAACCACTTGACACTGAGTTCTCCTTGGAGGGCATAAAATTATGACAAAGAATTTGGGAAGCCTCTGACTGTCAGTGTTTCTATATTATCATATTACTAGATAATATAAATCTTAACTTGATTGCTCCTAGGACTAAAAGACATTTATTGCCTTTTGGTTTAAAAATACATAGAAAAAGTTGCACAAGGTTTTGAAATGGACCAAAAATATTGGATGTCTTCAATGTATATAGGCTTTCTTTTGGTTTTCTGATTCTTTAGTGTCTTTGGGTGTTTTGAGCTATTTTATAACTCTGTAAATTATCTATAGAAAGAGAGTTGTGGCCTAGAGAAATTCAGTTGTTTATTTTTTATTTTTTGCCCTGTGGATATTGATCAGTTTGGCCAATGATGCATTTAATGAGTAAATTTATTTCAGCATTCCTGCTAGCGTGTATCTGAATCTGCATAATTATTACCGACTATAACTTTTATTCTTTTTCTTAACTATATGATTTGGAAGAGGGACAGCTTGCCTACCAATAAAACAGATCTTTCTCAATTAAGTTAGGTTATCTGACTAAAAGCTAGGAAGGGAAATGAATGAATGTATACTTGTAAATTTTTAGGGAGTTCAAAATGTGCAATTGTAGGGCTGAGGGCCCCACAGGGTCATGGGGTATGCCTTATACTGTGCTGAGGCACAGAATCCGAGAAATAAAGAGGGCACAGAAGTACAAGGAAAACACAACTGGGCTCAGGGGGCCATGCCACCTATAAGCAGAGTTAAGCAAGGCCCCAAACATCCAGAAGCATGAGTATTTATTGTGTATAGGTTAGAGGGCAGGGCAGTGAGTGAAATCATCTTTAAGGATAGTGATAGGGTCGTGAGCAATAAAACATGGGGTCCACCCCCATTAGGTCACCTAGGCCAGGAGGTGGACAGTGCACAGCAAGGGGCCTGTTCCCATGAAGGCAAGGGCCATGTGCAGTAAAGGGTCCACCACCATTAGGTCACCGAGGCTTGAAGGTGGGCTGTGCACAGTGAAGAGGGTTCAGTGTACAATACTTCTATCTATGGGCAAACTACTTCTAAGAAGATTTATAGGAGGATGCTCTAAGTCACATAGCAGTGACAGAGCTGTCAAGGTTAACGCCACCTTCTGGCAGCTTCCAATGGGTTCTATGTGAAGATGCTTTTCAAGCAGCACAGTAGCAAGAGCTAATAAAGTTCACAGTCACCAAAGTGGATTGCCGGTCTAAGGGCAGCCTTTCACAAGAACTGGAGCAAGGTCCTGCAACTCCTTTATCAGGAGGAGTGGCTCTTGCCCCAAGCCTGCCATACAGCGGGTATCTTTACAATACTGAACGCTGTTGCCTGGGCCATGGATTCTTGTCCTGATATAACTGTTTTTCCCTTAAATCATGCTCTGCACTGTGTCTGCTCTAGGCATTCCTCCGATTATAAGCTGCTTATTCCTTAATTCATGCTCTGTACTGTGTCCACTCTAGGCATTCCTCTGATTATGAACTAAGATATAATTGTAGGTATATATGTAGGGAAATATTCTTTAGGCACTCATACTATCAACTATTATATGATTATATATAGAGGATTATGTAAAGGGATTCTTCAAGCCCTAATTCTAAAACTAATATATGATTATATAAAGGATTTATATAAAGGGAAATAGCTGAGTAATAACACTATAAAGTGAGATATTCCTCAAGCCCTAACTGTGCCAGGGTTCTACTTAGCTCTCATTCCTCAGTGCCTATATGGGGGGTTACCCACATGCAATAGTCTACTAGTTAAAAGTTTAGGTTGTAGCAATAATCTGATATCAGTTCTAGCTTAGCCAACAAAGCTGTGTGACTTTAAGATATTTAGCTGCTCTGACCCTGAGTGTATTGGAACTTACAATGTTTATTTATTCATTGATTCATTCACTCAACAAACATCTGTTGAGTACATAATTTACCCCAGACACTGTTCGTGGTTTTGGAACACACAGGGAATAGAAGAGACAAGTTTCCTACTTCATGGCACTTACATTATCTTGAAAAAGACTAGCAATAGTTAATAAATTGGTCAGGAAATGCCCAGCAATTATAAGTAAAATGAGAAAGAATAAAGATATCAAAGGAAGTTACTTTGCATAGGGCTAACATGGATGGTTTCTTTATGGAGGGTACATTTGTTAAGAGATTTGAATGAGGTGAGAGCCTGCCATGTTCTGCGGGAAAGAGAGAGGGAGTTGTATGAGAAGAGCCAAGAGGCATACTAAGTAAAACAAAGCAAAACATAAAATAAGAGACCAATCTTGTTAGAAGGCAGTAAACACACAAAAGATGAGAAGAGATCCTTGTCACGCCATGTATTTTGTGGTCACTGTAAAAATCCTTCCGTTCTATGTTGAACTTTGAATGTATCTTTTCTCTATGCATAATGTTGGAAAATATTGATTTATGAAGTTATATACATTTCCAAGTGTTACCAAAGTTTTTATTTTATGATATCAAAAATCAATATTTATTAAAATAACCATCAATCTAAAAATCAGAAAAGACTTCAAGAATCACAAAACTTCTAAGCTCCAAGCTCCAAGCAGCAGATAGGAGTTTTTCCAAAATAATTTTTGCCTGAAAGCTCAGATTTCATCATTAATCACCAATACTGTCGATTGTTTCCTTGAAGGTACAGCTTACTTCGCTCATCTTTAAGAAAATGTCTGCCAAATATCCAGGTCTGAATAACTATAGTTTGTCAGTTGTTCTCTCAAGTAAAAATATTGGCTCTTGAACAAGGTGGCTGATTCATCTCAAAACTCAATCAATTACACCAGTGCTTTTCCTTAAGATAATTGTTATATTTTTGTAGGCAATGGGCTTATCTTACGTATATCTCCCATTTTGTCACAGAGAATATTATAAAGATGTGCTCAAGAGTTGCAATTTAATAGCATTCATAATTTGTTTTGCTTAATTATATATATTATTAATTGAAACTGGCCTATTTGCTTTTTGCTCATGGGTGATGGTGAAGAACACAGTGACTACTAGTGCTGTTTGATGTCACTTCTAAGATGCTGGCAGTTAGAAAATATTTCTGTATTGTTGATGCTATTATTTATGCCCTCTGCACTATTAGTTTAGGAGGAAGAGACAGAAGAGGGTTGTAATGCCTCTCTTTTAAAGAGTTTGACGTTTTTTCCCCAAAAATAGTCTTTAAAAGTTCTGTAAGTTTCCATTTCCTCAGTCACACATTCACACATTAGCTACTTAGCTGCAAGAGGCTGAGATGTATTGGCTTTCAGCTGGAGACCAAGGCCTTCTGTCTTTACAGTTTAAAAGATGATAGGCCACTAGCTGTGATGGACTGAGACTTCCCTGATGATGAGATGGTGCAACCTCAGACTGCCCCAACAAACTATATGCAGTTTACATATTTGCAGCTAATACTTGGACTAACAGAAATAGCAATGATAATGATAATGGCTGATATTTATTAGGTCCTTCCATGTGTCATGCATGATGCTGGGTGTTTAAAACTTCTCAGGAAGAATACAGAGGAAAAGCAAGTTGCTGAGCTGAAAAGTGGCCTGGATTCACTTATGTGAGAATCCACAGGCTGAGCTCTTCTCAGCACTGCCTTGCCAAATACACTGGGCTCCAGTAATAGAAAGGAAATACCTGCTGAGATGTTTCTTTGAGAGGATCTAGTTTAGAGGACAGACTATCGGAAGTTTTTTTTTTTTTTTTTTTTAGTTAAAGACAAAATTACTCAATGATACTCATTAAAGCACAGTAAGGAATAACTCATGACTTGTTAAAGCACAATGAGAATAACTCATGAGCATTGTAATGCGTATAGCTACCACAGCAATGAGATTTTGCAGTGAGGGTGAGAGACTGATCTCACCTCCAAATGTAGCATGGGAAAGTGGGGATTTAAATTCAAGGAGTCAGGGTTAGGTGGAGTGTCAGTGGATGGCAAATTACTAAGACAAACTTCAGGGAGACAGGAGATTCTGGCCCAATCAATCTAACAAGTGTCTTGCTGAAGGCAGGTTAGGGCGATCAGACCTGGGGGAGGTTGGAGGATGGAGGATGAGATTAGATATTGAAGGGATGATCAGATAAACCCAGAATGTGGGTGGGTGTTCCTTCTAAACTGGCATCAGGGTTCTTGCTAAAATTGGTTTTTGCAAGGAAGTGGTCAGATAGGCCTAGGAGAAGATTCAAAAGCTTGACTAAAGTTTGGTCAAGCATTGAATTTTTGTCAATTGTAAAGCTATTAAAAAATATTTAGTTACCCTAGAATAATGTCATAGTGTAGTGTAGAAATCATATGCAGTTGCCATCTGTCCCAGACTAAGATTTAACCATCATTTTAGAATTTTTTCTCGTTAAAATAATGTATACAATTTACTTATTGGTTGTTTCATAATATAATATCTCTTAATTGCTGTAACATTCTTAGAATAGGTCTACAATCCTATATAGTAATACCTTTTTATATTAGACATTCAATAAATCATTAAAGATTATTAATATGCTATGTATATGTGTACATGTATATAAAAATGTGATGTGTGTGTTTAAGCTAATTATTGTGTGTGCGTGTGTGTGTGTGTAGGTTTAGAATACCGGTGAATAGAAAAAACACTCAAAATCTAAATTACATCCAGAGGCATGAGGCTGTATCACAGAGATGGAGATGCGTTCAACCATAGGAAAGGAACCAGCAGTGCTCTAGACTTGAAGGAATGGAAGAGAATAAAACAAATTACTGCTATCATGAAGCCTGCATTCTAAAAGAAGCAGAAGAAAACAATAATAAACAAGTAAATATTTTTGTTATAGTAAGTACGATGAAAAGCAAAGCAGATGGATGAGAACAGAGAGTAATGAGGATACAAGGTACAAACTGATTGGATGATATCTGAGTTAGTTGGAGAAGCAAGCCATGATATCTGTTGGGAGAGTCCTCCAGGCAGAGGAAATGGAGAGCAAAATCCCACAGGTGGGAGTGTGCTTGGAGCATTCAAGAAACAGCAAGAAATTCAGCATGGCCACCGGAAAGTATGTGCTGTGGTTGGAATGTATGTGCCTCTTCAAAATTCCTATGTTGGACCCTAATCTCCAGTTTGACAGTAGTAAGAAGTGAGGCCTCTAAGGGAGTGATTAAATTTGAGTGCCCCACCCTCACAGATGGGATCAGTGCTTGTATGAAAGAAGCTGAACAGAGCACCTTACTCCCTTTTGCCTCTCTGCCTTCCCTCCATGTGCTCCTCTCCAGGGGAGCAAGAGGGCACCCTCTTGGATGTAGGGCATGCTCCCTTACAAGAAACTGAGTCTGTTGCACCTTGATCTTGGACTTCCCAGCCTCCAGAAATGTGAGAAATAAATATCTATTATTTATAAATTATGCAGCCTGTAGTATTTTCTTATAGCAGATGGAATGGATTAAGGCATTACATGAAGGACAAGGACATCTGCTATTAGGTTATAGAGATGATGCAGAATGGATCATGTGGAAATTTTAAATTTTGTTCTAGATGAAAAGTGGACGAATGAGGTTATACTCAGTGTCAAAACAAGAGACTGACAAGATCTGACATATATTTTTAAAGGATAGACCTGGCCGCTTGGCAAAGAATAGATTGTACGTGGCAAAACCATCAGCAAGGCCACTTTTTAGGAGCCAATTTCAATTGTACAGAGGTGAGAAGATGGTGACATTGACTAAGATGATAGCAGTGGAAAGCGGTTATAGGTTCCAGATATATTTCAAATATAGCCAATAAAATTTGGATGTGAGTGGATATGGAAACTAACAGAGATTTGGAGACAGACCCTGAGGTCTTCTAGGATGTAAAGTTCTTTAAGCTTATACTTAATAGATAATGGAGACCGAGAAGAAACACTCTGGAGGCGGAAAGCTTGCCAAGAGCATATTACCAAATCCAGTGGAAGAAGACATTTCAAGGAGGAAACAGTTATCAACTCCCAAATGTTACTGATCACTACAGTAAGACGAGGACTAAAAAAACTCCTTCGTGACCATGACAATAAAGTGGTATAGACCACAGTCTGACGGGAATGGGCTTGTGGGCTCAGAAATGCCTTAGAAGGGATGCCAGAGCAAAGGAACTTAATAAAGAACACAAGACATCTTAGTCTAGAGAAGGATGAGGGGACCTACGGAAGTCTTTTAAAAAATAGGATGTAGCCAGGCGTGGTGGCTCACACCTGTAATCCCAGTACTTTGGGAGGCCAAGGCAGGCAGATCACCTAGGTCAGGAGTTCGAGACCAGCCTGGCCAACGTGTTGAAATCCTGTCTTTACTAAAAATACAAAAATTAGCTGGGCATAGTGGTGTGCACCTGTACTCCCATCTACTCAGGAGACTGAGGCAGGAGAATCACTTTAGCCCGGGAGGCAGAGGTTACAGTGAGCCGAGATGGTGCCATTGCACTCCAGCCTGGGCAATAAGAGCAATACTCTGTCTCAAAAAAAGAAAAAAAAATAGAATGTATTACAGAATGCTTATATGTTAATGATCCAGTGAAAGGGAAAAATAATGATGAAGAAGAGAGTAGGTACATCATTCAGCGGAGGTAGGATCCAGAGAAGAGTGAAAAAGTAGACCTAAGATCTGATCCTGGTTGTGCATCTGTAACCAAAGAAAGCAATCTGTGTAGGCAGATACAGGTGAGACATTTGGTGATGGGATTGCCTGGATGTTTCATGCTGAAGGTTTCATTGTAGAGCTGAAAACTTCAGAAAACAGCAGGAAAGGACAAGGACAAAAGGAAGAGAGTTCGCTTATGAATACAACTACCCTTGTTAGAAAACCAGCAAAAGAATGGAGTTATTCCTGCCTCAAGGAAGTCTTGGGGAATTGACAAGGGCTGTGAGCAGCTAAATGCTTTGTCTTTCTCTAAGAGCAGAATTCCACGATGAGTTACTCCTGTTCTGTGTTACCATTTGGTATCATATCCACAACTGTGATAATATGAAGAGACAGAGTACTACACAGAAACTTGCTGTGACTCATTTTCTGTTCGAGGAAGAAATAGTTATTTATGCTTCCATTGAATAAATCTGAGTTTGTAGCCATAGTGTATTATCATTTTTGAATAACTCCACTTCCTTAAAAAATATAGCACTAAGGTTTGGGGAAATTGAAGTATATGCAGAGAATCCATCTAGCCAGTGAATTTGAAGAAGACAGATAATTTTTTTCTCATTCTGCATTTCAAAGGGGTTAAGAATGTGTCTACTGTAAGTAACCTGGAGGAGAACGTATTTGCGTTTTAGAAGTTGAATTGCATCAAAGACCCTTTAATGCCTCATTTAAGTTAATAGGGCATTTCTTGCTTTTTCATCCAGGATATGCTAAAGATTCATTTCCTTGCATGTGAAAGTGTGTACTTCAGGAAAAGTAAAAATCAGCACCATTCTTTTACTATTAAAACATCAGGGGCTAGAGGCATAAATAGCATGGGCTTTTGGAAAATATAGACCTGACTTCTTCCTTCATTAAAGGACTTTCCTCGTGCTTGCCTGGAACCTCTGTTTTCTAGAACTTGCCCTCCCTTGAGAAAGGCCCTAGAATCTTGCTAAATTATATAATGGGCTCACAACATAAGTATAGAGAATGAACTATGAATTAGCACATCAGACTCATTTTCACTGATAACCTGATTTTACACTGTATATCTCAATGCCATAAGTAAAAACAGATGGGATACTCTGCTCTTTAATTCTCTGTTGCTGGCCTTTTCTCAGCAAATCAGTCCAACTATTTTAAGAATCTGAAAGTGATTTCTTTTCTTGCTACATTTATATATGAAATAGGGAAATATCAATTTATCCCAAGTTCAGTAGACTCACATCCGACATGGACAAGTTAACTTGCTGCTGAATTTTCTGAACAGTGATACCTTAATAGGTCTGCCCCAGAAAAAGACAAATGGACGTGTTTGGGGAGCCTCTTGGGTTTCCCTTTGTACATGGGCATAGGAGATTTGTAAAATGGGACAGTCTTTACACATCGTCATTCCTTAAAGAGAAAGTCCATTTTTCCCTTATTTGAGAAATACCCAAATGAGATTATTCTAGGCTGATGGAGAATGAAATGAAAATAAACTTCAGCTGTATATTTTCCCCTGGTATGCTTTAAGAGAGAACAAAATTGAGACATAAAGCCTGCTTGTTTAATGGCCTTTAGTAGGTGAGCAAGCTTGGATTCTAAAGTCAACCACATTGGTTTATTTTTTATTTTTATTTTTTATTTTTTGAGACAGAGTCTCACTCTGTCACCAGGCTGAATGCAATGGTATGGTCTCAGCTCACTGCAACCTCTGCCACACGATTCAAGTGATTCTCTTTCCTCTGCTTCCCAAGTAGATGGGATTACAGGTGCCCACCACCACACCCAGCTAATTTTTGTGTTTTCAGTAGAGACAAGGTTTTACCATATCGGCCAGGCTGGTCTCAAACTCCTGGCCTCAAGTGATCTGCCCACCTCAGCCTCCCAAAGTGCTGGGACTACAGGCATGAGTCACCATGCCTGGTGTAACCTCATTGGTTTCTAGTCTCAGATCTGCAACTATTACCAGTTACCTGATCTCACATTTGTTCTACCTAGAAAGTCAGGGACAGGTAAAGGTCTCTTCCAGCTTTAAAATTCTACACATTTGCTGAATGCAACTCATGTAGAGTTTGAATTCTCTATAAGAGTATATTATTTCATATTCATGAGCCCTAACCAATCCAGCACCATTTGGATGTTTGGCCACACTCTGATCGTCAGATTTGCACTTGATGGTGCTAATTTGATAAACAACATTATAGTTACTAGAAAAGCAGGAGAAAAGAATGAACAAAGAAAGAAGAGAAGAGAAGGAGCAGGAATTAAAATAGGAAGTGGCAAGAGGACATTTGTTTGACATGACCACTTCCCTCAACCTCCACACACCATACCTCTCCACCAAGGGCTAGCTCAACTCCCGCCTTTTCTGGAGTTGGCCTTTCCCCACACCATCCATACTAATCCATCAGGCTTTACAGTTATCTTGTTGTCTTTGCCTATATTTGTTCCTCTGGACAGATAGAGCAGAGCAATTACGTTTTCACACACGCTCCCCTGCACTGTTCTGCACAATGTCTGCAAATGCCTGATGAAATACAATGAATGAAACTGAATCCAGGGTCATGACTGACACAGAGGCTGTTGCTACCTCCTTCCTTACTGGATGAATTCCAGGACTTGATGTTGAATCCAAGGAAGAGATGGGATCAGAGCAGGAAAAGGGTATTTGGAACATCAGCTTGATAAATATATTGCCTTTTCTGTATGACATGGTAATAACTAACTAGCTCTCATTCTTCTAAAGGAAAGTATACACATGACACCTTACTACTTACGATATCACCTGCCTCTGTGCTATTGTCATGGGCCTCTCCTTCTCCACTGGCCCTGCTCCATGTCTAGAAATAGCTTGCTCTGTGGTTAGAATTAGAGTTGTCAGATTTTCCTAACATTGCATAGGAAATGCTTTTACCACTACTTGGGAGGCTGAGGCAGCAGAATTGCTTGAACCCAGGAGGCAGAGGTTGCAGTGAGCCGAGATCTCACCACTGCACTCCAGCCCAGGTGACAGTGCAAGATTCCGTCTCAAAAAAAAAAGTTATTCAGTGTTTATCTGAAATTCAAATTTAACCACACATCCTGTATTTTATTATTTTATCTAGCAAGCCCAGTTAGTACTTAAGTGACTCAAAAGCCAGTTCAAACTGGCTTCAACAAAAACAAACAAACCCCACAATGTACTGGACCACTGAAAGAACCCAGTAGTGGTTCTAGGCTTCAGGTGGGACTAATTTAATATGTCATTAGGAAGCCATTTAATTTCTCAACTATGGCTTCTACCCTAATGGCTTTATTTTCTGGCCTCACGTGGTGCTAGGTGGTTGCAGACAAGGCCTGCATCACATCCTGTGAGGGTCAGCCTCAGTGAGGAAGAGCAGCTGCCTCCTGGCAGGGGCTTCAGCAGAAGCTGCTCATGCCTCATTGGCCGTCCTTGGGCCACATGCCCTAACAGAACCTACACCCTGGCCAAGGTAACACCATACTCTGACTGGTTAGACCTCTGAGCCATATGCTTCAACCTGGAAGCCCCCTGCAGGGGCCTGGGCTCTTGGTAGGAGAGTAGTTCCTTGCAATCTACACTGAGGTGCTAACGTGAGAAGAAAAGATGGATGCTATGTGAGAGAAGCAAGTGGAAAAATACAAAAAGAAAACCCACTCACCACACTCTCTGTTCCTAAACTAGATAACTGTTTTTTAGAGAGATTTTGAAAGAGATGACAGAAGACACGGTAGGCTTTAATTTCTGGTTTTCTAACTAGCAAACTCTGTTAACCCAGTCAACTTGCTTTAATTTGATGGATCAGTTTACACAGGTATAAAATGAAGACTAGTAAATAAGTGATTTCTCAAGTCTTGTCTAGTCTAAAATTCTCTAGGGCTGTGAATGATAGCAAGAAGGAAATTAAGAGAGAGAAAAAGAGAGAGAGAGAAACAGAGAGAGAGGAATTCCAGTGTGCTTTCTGTGTTTGGGATCAAAATGCTGGTGCTTGAAGCATAGTCCGTAGTAAAAATGGAATATGAGTCTTATTGATAGTAACTGTTCATTCTGGGTAGTTTGTGCATTGCTTATGCAGATTCTAGGTAGCTATTTAAAGAATAAATTTCATCTCTGTATGCAAATGTACATGTGCATGTGTATGCTTTAAAATTATTGCTCAATCACTGACACCAAGTTGGTTTTTCTCTTCAAATTAATTTATGGGAGAGCAAAATGAAACTGAAACCTCAGAGGAATGATCAAACTCTTGTGATATTTTTTTTTTAGAAAAAGAAAAGGAGAAAGAAAGAAAGAAATAGCAAAAGAAAGAAAAAAAGAATGAAAGAGAGAAAGAAAGAGGAAGAGAAAGAGGGAGAGAGAATGAGATTCTTGTTTTATTGCCCAGGCTAGAATGCAATCTAAAAATGGGTATTAAAAACCTCTTTTATGCCAAAAATTGTGCTTAACAATGGAGACAGGAAGGAATAGGGGATGAAAATAACAAATAAGCAGCCAACCAATATTTTATTTAAACCTGTGAAATGCTACGCAATTGCTGAGGAGTGATTTACTTCCAATTATGTGGTCACTTTTAAAATA